>WOFM01000150.1:65734-295989 GCA_011428145.1 Ericerus pela | reverse complement strand
GGGTCTAAAACAATAGCAATATAACAAAGAAGTAGTGGTCGACAATAGAAAAATACGACAATGATATTCTAAGAGTGTATGTCAGGTTCAGACCTGACATACGGTCCAAGTAGGCCAATATGGTCAAATATAGGCATTTCCTCAAAATTGAGTTTTTTAGGGCGTGGCCCTGAACCTGACATACGATAAAAGACATTTTCATACTACTAAGCCCAATTCCGTCGGTACTGATCAATAAATTCTGTAGATAATAACGGTCTACGTGGATATACTCTATGGTTACAGTCTCATTGCTGTGCTCTAAGGTCAAATGGAGAAAAGAACACCAAATTTGGACTCGACGCCTCAAAAAAAATATTTGGTGATGTATCACACAATAAAAGGTAAAAACTCAATATAAGCCCCTTTAGAGACACATTTGAGGATGAAGAATAGGTCCAATGAAGAAAAAAACAGCAAATTTGGACTCAGCGCCTCAAAAAAAATATTTGGTGATGTATCACACAAAAAAATATGGAAACTCAAAATTGGCCACCTTTTGGAGCATATTTGGGGATGAAGAATGGGTCAAATGGAGAAATGAACCCCAAATTCGGACTGGGCGCCTCAAAAAACATATTTGGTGATGTATCACACAATAAAAAGTGGAAACTCAAAATTAACCCCTTTTTGGGGCACACTTGGGGTTGAAGAATTGTTCAAATTGAGAAATAAATACCAAATTTGGACTCGGCGCTTCAAAAACACTTATTTTCTATTGTATCACACAGTAAAATGTCAAATTCAATAATTTTGCTAGAGGTATATTTAGACATGCATCTCTAAGAAAGGCTAATATAGTACTGACAGAATGGTGTTATCTGAATTATTTATATAACTACAAGAAATACCGTGTCTTAGACACTTTTGGGTGATCCAATCACGATGCGTTATTCTGTAATCTGACTTTTTTGATGAAAAAAATTCCGAAATTTTGAAAAGTATTTTTGGGTTATCTATGAGGAATTTTTATGTCGCTAAATCTTGACTAATTCCTGGGCAAAGAATCGATAATTTACCAGTTCATAGGTGAATCGAAGTGAATTTGTGAAATTATTAAAAACCGTATTTCATAAGAAAACCTCACCTCGATATCCTTTAGTGATCAGTTAATATTGAATTAAAATATTACTATATCCTAGCATAATGCAACAGAATTAAGAGCAAACTCATTGTCAATGTTATCGCATAGGATACAACAAACATCGATATGTTTTGCGATGTATTGATGTTCTTCACCAGATCGATGCAATATTTTGGGAATTTTTTGGACAACTGTTTGAAATTTTCTTTTCATATTATGCCAGAAACCTTCACGGGAGTATACTCAACAACTTCCAAAAGTTTCATGGCCACCGGATGAATGGTGTAGTAATGTGTAAAAGACAAACAGACATACATTCTCTTTTATATATATAGATTAATGGTGTAGTAATGCATAAAAGACAAACAGACATACATTCTCTTTTATACATATATATAGATAACACTGGCCAAAGAAATCTTAAAAATTCCCCATAGATGACCCAAAAATATTTTTCAAAATTTCGGAATTCTTTTCATCAAAAAAGTCAGATTACGGAATAATGCATCGTGATTGGATCACCCAAAAGTGTCTAGGATACAGTATTTCTTGTAGTTATATAAATATTTCAGATAACACCATTTTGTCAGTACTATATTAGCCTTCTTTAGAGATGCATGTCTAAATATACCTCTAGCAAAATTATTGAGTTTTGACATTTTACTGTGTGATACAATAGAAAATAAGTGTTTTGAAGCACCAAGTCCAAATTTGGTGTTCATTTCTCAATTTGAATAATTCTTCATCCCCAAATGTTTCCCAAATGGGGGTCAATTTTGAGTTTCCACTTTTTATTTTGATACATCACCGAATATGTTTTTTGAAGCACCCAGACCAAATTTGGTGTTCTTTTTTCTATTTGACCCATTCTTCATCCCCAAATGTGCCCCAAAAGGTGGCCAATTTTGAGTTTCCATATTTTTTTGTGTGATACATCACCACATATGTTTTTTGAAGCACCAAGTCCAAATTTGGGGTTCTTTTCTCCATTTGACCCATTCTTCATCCTCAAATGGGCCCCGGGGTTAATCTTTAGTTTCCACTTTTTATTGTGTAATACATCACCAAATATGTTTTTTGAGGGGCCCAGACCGAATTTGCTGTTCTTTTCTCCATTGGACCTATTCTTCATCCTCAAATGGGTCCCTAAAGGGGCTTAATATTGAGTTTTTACATTTTATTGTGTGATACATCACCAAATGTATTTTCTAAATTATCAAGTATATAAAACCAAAATTAGCACAAATACCTACTTAATAATTTATACACATATGACCATAAAAATTTGTTTTTTTCTTTCTATTTAATTCACATAGAAGGTTTTTATGATAATATTTTTAATTTGGAAACTTAAATGGAAAAAACTGTCAATAAAGTGTGATCAATGGAAAAATTTACATGTACTTACAAAGTTTTTTAGTAACAACCAGAAAATACCAAATTAAGAAAACCTTACAAACTGCAAAGTATGGGTTAAGTATAATTCCCTCAAAAGTACCAAGGTAAAAATTTGGTACAAACTGTCATAAAAATTGTAATAAAATTTAACTCCTATTTAAAATGGAAGGCTTGAATTTTCTTGACCCTACTGAAAATTTTGTTATAAATGACTATTATTTAGGCTACAGCAGAAATGGGTGATTGTTATTAGTTGCTTGAAATTGCAACTTTAAAATTTCAAAAAAGAAAGTTGGCACAAATAAGCACAATTTAAGATAAAATAATGGGAAAAGTTTCAGCTCAAAATCCAAAAGCGGGGGGCTAAGACAAAACTTTCCTCACCCCTTATTTCAGTTAATAATTGAGCACAAATTATAAAATGGTTGGCACAAATCAGCACAAATTAAGGACAATCAGTTTGCAAAATTTCAAGTCAACCCAGCCCCACCCAAATTTGTTTTGCAAATAACTAAAGATTTGATTGTACAGGAATTATAAGCTTGTTGGCACAATTAAGCACAAATCGAAAAAGATTAGTGGGCAAAGTTTTATATAAAAATTCAAATAGGGGGGCTGAGGGGAAATCTTTCATCCTCCCTATCTAAGTTGGGAAATGAGCACAAATTTTAAAATGGTTGGTGTAACGTATATTTTCCTCTATTTTTAGAAATGACGAACATATTTGTCCACACAGTTTTGAATACCAAAAACGTAGATATTTATCAACAATAATCGTCCTATAACTCTTTATAAACAACCACTAAATTACGCGTATTTAATTTTATGAATATAGATATATTACCTGTATATTCATGAACTACTTGTGCCTGTCCCGCGAGTACTCGATGAGTCAGCACAACCCTATAATAACAACACCCTACCTCACTTAGTCTATCCAACACGTACGTTTTCATACCCTGAACGAGTATATAATCCCTCTATTCAGTGGAAGAAGACACAGTTCCTCAACAGCTACGTCTAAGTATTTGGAACCTTTCTAGTAGAAGTCTCTAGTGAACAGATAGTCTTGTTTGTTGGATTGTGATAATATATTGTATAAATATTAACGTATTAATATATGTACTGTGATGTACAAATTATTATTTTATTAAAGGTATAAACTCACTTGTGTGTTTTAAAATATTATTGAGTCTCTACTATATGTTTAGGTCCATTATAGTTTGTGGATGATAAACTTAAACTATTTTAAGAAGTATTACTGCTTTTAGTACGTGATATTTCGTGTATGGTGTAACATCGAAAGTGGTTCTAATTAGGTACATTACCACCTCTTTTGGCCGTTACAGTTGGTACAAATTGAGCACAATTAGTATGCCAAGTTTTGAGTCAAAATTCAAAATGGGTGGGGCTAGCATTTCCCCAGCCCCACCCACCAACTTTTTTTATATATTAAGAAGGGGGTGATAACAAATTCCAAAATTGGTAGCAAAATTTAGCACTATTTAAATCCAGTTGGTATGAAAAATTTTGGGTCAAAATTCAAAATGGGGGCCTGAAGGGAGACATAAAATCACAAATATTTTTGAAGGGGAATGAGTATAAAATTTTTAATTTGCAGCACAAATTAGCACAAATTAAGCACAATTAGCATGCAAAGTTTCAACTCAAAATTCCAAATGGGGGGCTGACACATAAATTTCTGAGGCCTCTATATTTGAAAATAAAGGAGCGCAAATTCTAAAATTAACGGCACAAATTAGCACAAATGAAGCACAATTAGCATACAAAGTTTAGTGTCAGAATTTGAAATGGGGCTAGCATTTCTCCAGCCCCACCCAGACTCTTTTGTTTATATCTAAGGAAGGGGGTGAGCACAAATTCTAAAATTGATGGCACATATTAGCACAAACTGAGCATAATTAGGCCAAAAATTTTCAGGTCAAAATTTGAAATGGGGGGGCCAGAGAAATGGACCTCTGTTATGTGTAACTAGCAATTACTTATCTAAGGTAACTAGCTTAGTTACATCATGTTGTTCTTAAAGTGAATGTGTATAGCAAGGTATATGTGGGGACAATACTCGTATGAGGTAATAGGGGCTTGCACCCCTTGACAACAGTCGCCGCCCAAAGGCTGGCAATAATCGTCTTTATGACGTTAAACGAATTTACACTGGTGCGTTTGTATGTTCGTACCTGTACGTACGTACAGGTAAGATACATTGCACGGGCCAAGATCAATTACCTGATAACAATCTCGGTAATGTCACGGCCCAGTACCAAATGCGCTGCGTCGTTTCTTATCACTTCAATGGAGGCAAAAAACGACGTAACGCATGACATAATTACGTACATGTACGTATGCATGTGTGTCTGTGTGCGTGTACCAAATCCTGTATATAAACTATCAGAACCGGCTCAAAAATTGCCAGTGTTCACCGAGGATTTGGCTCTCCCATACTTAACTGTATGAAGTGGCAGAACACGCAAAATACTATTGAAAACCTTCTAGTGTGAATATCTCTCACAACAAGGTATTCCACAGTGGTGACCCCGATGTGATTTTTTGGCTACATCGTGGGTGTCTAGGCGCGTTGTGCTAATTCTAAAACTAGGCGCGGTGCACTGGCGAGTTACTCGCTTGTGATACAAATATTTTTCACATACCTAGACACCTTTGGCTGTCGAAGCAGAGGTCTGACATTGAAAGTGGGAAATTAAACCCCCCCTTCCAAATATATTTGCCGGAAGGGAACCATAGAAGTAGACCTGGAGGAACAAAGTTGCCCTCATCCGCCAACTACTCCAGCTTCGACCAGAGACTCTGAAGTCTTTCAGACTCCGGAGAAGCAGAAACAAACCCGGAGACCAGAAGCCTTACGTTTGGGAGCTGTAGTCAACCCAAACGAGACAACAGCTCGCACCCTCAGAAGTGGTCGTCTATTGAGCCAAGACTCCAACCCTTCGACCCCAGACCGACAACCGAAGGAGTCTGGTAAAACCTTTGCCAAAAAAGAAGTACAGCAGATTACAATGCCTATCGGAAGTGGAAATACGACGAACCCGACATCAAACCAGCCTGGAACAGGTGGAAGTGGTCAGCCACAGCTGACCCCCGAAGTGCTTGCACAGCTACTACAGCTGTTGCAGATACATACTCTTCAGAACCCTGCGATCCAAAGGCGGAGGATTGAGATTCCAGAATTTTTGCCAAATGAGGTAGAACTCAGGTTGACTCTCCTCGAAGGTTGTTTCAAAACAGAGAACCTACAGAACAACCAGAAGTATTCACACATTTGCAGCGGCATGCCCGCAGAAATAATATGCCGCATTCCGGATATCATGGAATGCCCTCTGGCGGAAGCAGATAAATACAGTTGGTTCTGCAAGAAAATTCGAAATGTGTTTGGTAAAACTCAAAACCAAATAATAAATGATGTTATGGGTGGAATGAAGATTGGAGATGATAAACCCTCCACCTTCATGGCCTAATTACAACAGAAGGCTGACAATATCGTATCACCATCAGTTATTGGGAACCAGTTCTGCAAGCAACTGCCCCAACATGTTGTACAGTGTCTGGCTGCTGTGGGTACCACGGTAATCAACAATTCCGAGGACCTAGACTTCCTATCAAAGAGTGCCGATAGTGCACTGGAACATTCGAGATCAGCATCCTCAATTTGTGCAGTATCGACAGAGACCGGAGAACTAGCTCAGCTTAGAGCCCAGATAGCTCAGCTGACTAGTGAAATACAGAAGAAAAGTAACAACAATAATTCAAGAAACGGTAGAAGTAACAACTGCTCGAAAAGCAGGAGCAATAATAGAAACAATGACAGAAAATCTAGGTCCAGAGACCGAAAGAGCAATTCTTCAAGGGGTCAGAGTCCAACTCCCTCTAGAAGAACATCGTCCCTCAAACCCTGGTCTCAAAACTGGGACGATAAATCCTGCTTCTTCCACAATAGATTTGACACAGAGGCCACCAAGTGCAACAATAGATGCCAATGGTGGGGAAAAACATACAGTAAGCCATCAAACTAGAAAGAGGGGTCGTCTATGTGGCTGAAGATCCCTCGAAAAAGTATTCACGCCGCCTGTTCATCAAGGACAGGAAAAATAGGAGACGTTACCTTATAGACTCAGGTGCTGACTTGAGCATTTTGCCAGTAAGTAAGAATCAAAAGGCATTTCCTCCGAAATACTACCTCCAAACTGAGAATGGTCAAAACCTTCCAGCTTATGGAATAGAATCCAGCAAAGTAAGCATCGGCTTGCGAAGAGACATGACGTGGTCCTTCACAATTGCGGACGTTCCAACTCCGATCCTGGGCGCAGATTTTCTCGCACACTACGGCCTGGTCATTAACCTCAAAAATGGAAAAATCATAGACAACAATACTGGTCTATGGGTGGAAGGCAAAATGCTAGCGTACCAACTGGACACCAACATATCCAGCTGCACTAAAGTCGACGAACAATTCCTACGGATTCTGTCAGACTATCCTGGAGTCACTCAACCATCGATTCGCAGGCATCCGACCTATAAACATGACACTGTTCAATATATAGAAACTAAAGGACCGCCTTGCCATGCTAGAGCCCACAGGCTACTGCCTGATAAACTCAAAGCAGCACGGGAATACTATGATCGCATAATAGGGGAAGGCATATGCCACCCCTTGAAAAGCTCATGGAGTTCCCCGATCCACATGACCAAAAAAGCAAGTGGGGAATGGCAAATTGTTGGAGACTACAGAGCTTTAAACGCCAAAACAGTTCTTGATCGCTATCCAGTCCCAAACATAATGGATTTCAACACAAATATGAAGGGTAAAACGATGTTCACAAAAATCGACATCAACTGGGCATTCCACCAAATTCCAATGGCTGAACAGGACATTCCAAAGACAGTGGTAATAACCCCCTTTGGTTTATTCGAATACCTTCAAATGCCGTTTGGACTCTGTAATTCTGCATAAACTTTCCAGAGATTCATCAATGGACTGTTTATGGATTTGCCGTTTGCTTATGCATATATGGATGACATATGCATTTGCTCAGAAGGCGGTGAGCAACAGCATGAGAAGAATGTAAGAGCCATCGTACAACATATACACGCTGCTGGACTTACTATCAATGTTGGAAAAAGTTTATACAAACAGACCAAGATTGACTTTCTGGGCTATCAAGTCTTGACCGAAGGCATTTCCCCTCTGAAGACCAAGGTAGAGCCCATATTGAAATTCCCGAAACCCTCAAACGTTGCAGAACTCAGACACTTCTTGGGGATGGTGAATTTCTACAGACGTTGCATTAAAAATGCTGCAGCTGAACAAAGTAAGCTGTCTGCATTAATTAAAACAAATAAAAAGAAAGATAAGACTCCACTCGATTGGACAGAAGAAGCTGAAAAAGCCTTTGAAAATATTAAGGAAACACTGGCAAATGCAACTCTACTAGCTCACCCAGACAAAAGTCTGCCATTATTTGTCGCAACTGACGCATCCGACTTTGCTATTGGTGCAACACTGTAACAAAAGGACAATGACAAGAAGTTATCGCTCGCTTTCTTCTCCAGAAAGCTATCAAAAACTGAGAAGAACTACAGCACATACGACAGGGAGTTACTGGGAATATTTTCTGCGTTGAAGCATTTCAGGCACCAATTAGAGGGTAGATGTTTCACTGTGTATACAGATCATAAACCCCTAACACATGCCTTCACGCAAAAGACAGAACCAGCTTCCCCGAGAAGAGCTCGACAATTGGACTACATAGGACAGTTGACTACGGACATCCAGTATATAAGTGGAGAACTCAACACTCCAGCTGATCCTCTTAGTAGGATCGAAGCTATCTCGGCACCGTCTCAATTACCTTACGCTGAAATAGCTAAAGAACAGTTAAGGGATGCAGAATTGCAAGAACTGTTGTCGAACGATGACACAGCTCTGAAATTGAGACAAAGGAAAATCCCTGGTACTAATGTTCTACTAACATGCAACATTAGTACAGGCAAGAATAGGCCATTCCTGCCGACAAAGTATCGCAAATTGGCTTTCAGTAGTGTGCACAATCTATCGCACCCTGGACCAAAATGCACTGCTAGATTAGTAGCATCAAGATTTGTTTGGCCTCGGATGAAGTCCGACTGCAACAAATGGGCTCGCAGTTGCCTGAATTGCCAAGAGTTCAAAATAGGAAGACACACTTGTTCACCTCTCAAATCTTTCAAACAAATGGAGCGGTTTAAAACGATACACATAGACTTGGTGGGTCCATTACCCCCATCCCAAGGACACAGATACCTGTTGACGATGATTGATAGAGCAACTCGATGGCCAGAGGCAGTTCCTCTCTATGAGATGACAGCTCCCACGGTAGCTGCCAGGTTATACGACACCTGGATTGCCCGCTATGGCATACCTGAAGTCATCATCATGGACCAGGGTCGTCAATTTGAAAGCTCGCTCTTCCAAGAGCTATCTAAGAAGCTTGGTGCACAACACAATCACACCACATCTTACCATCCTCAAGCAAACGGTAAAGTTGAGCGATGGCACAGAGCTTTGAAGGCCTCCATCATAGCTTGCAACACCAAGAGATGGGTTGAAATACTACCAACCATCCTCTTGGACCTTCGATCTGCTCTTCAAACGTATACAGGACACTCTGCGGCACAGTTAGCGGTTGGCAAAGAGTTACACCTACCAGGGGACTTTTTCACCCACTCGAAAGAAATTAGCCCCAAAACGCTCGTCCAAAACATACGGACTGATGCTAACAGTTTTTTGAAACAGGCAGCTCGTCATGGCCAACCAAAGATTTATGTCTCCAAACACTTGGCCACAACTTCTCATGTGTTTGTCAGAGATGAGAAAAGAAGATCTTCATTGGAGAAACCATACGCCGGTCCTTATAAGGTTGTATCACGAGATGACAAGAATTTCTTGATACTAATCGCAGGTGAAGAAAAAATGATTTCAATTGACAGATTGAAAACTGCGTACCTTATAAATGACGACAGAAAAATGCTCTAAAGAGCAACAAGG
Source organism: Ericerus pela (assembly GCA_011428145.1). Taxonomy (NCBI): domain Eukaryota; kingdom Metazoa; phylum Arthropoda; class Insecta; order Hemiptera; family Coccidae; genus Ericerus; species Ericerus pela. The sequence continues at coordinate 286,408 of WOFM01000150.1, read as the reverse complement.
AAGATGACAGACAGGAAAATAGAAGAAGAAAAACAAACTGCATAGTCCGATACCAAACAACCACAAAAAGTTGAGGACAAACCAGTCAAAAAAGGTGATAAATCACAAAAATCACCAGTAGAAAACACAAAAATCAAGAAATCAATGAAGTTTAGTGACAAGATCGTCAAAATTCACTATGATTCGTTGGCCCCCTTATGTCCACGAAAAAGAGGGAGGCCCCTTGGCAGCAGAAAGCGAAAAAACCAGATTCCAACTTGAAAATCTGAAAGATTGGCAAGGAGAAACTAAAAATATTCACAAAAATTATTATCCACTGCAAAAATTACAAACCCGCATAAAAATACGCACGAGAATCTGGGAATATTTATAACAAAAGAAATTCCGCAGATAAGCAGAGAATAAATGCGTGCAAATAAAACACGACACGAATAAACAAACCCACGTGTGATACGGAAGAAAACATTGCAACGTGTTTCTATTGACAAATATTCCGATAACAAATAGTCAATAGATTGTGACGTCACAAACGAAGAGTGCATTCCTTTGTGAAATACAAAATTCAAAAGTACAAAAATTCAAACACGCTTAACTCTGCTTGTACTTAACAGATTTGGACCGGAAAACTTTTCAGCTAAAGAATATTTAATGCACTATCCCCTCCGAACATGTCTGAAATGAGATAACGACTTGGAATAAAGCTGCGAACAAAAAATATTCTCGCAACGTTTTTTCACTCACCTTTCTGCTGTTGACTATTTAACACGCCGAATTTTCAAACTTTTCTACCATTTTTCTTTCCTTTTTTCCAATTTGTTCTCTCCTTATATCATGTCGTCCCCCATTAACACTCCATTCTCGACTCCAGAATTCCAATTCCTCGTTCCACCTGTACCTCAGTCTGTAAAGACTAAGGAACAGATGGAGCAGGAAAAGGAAATCGAACAAATTGAAAATGAATTGCTGATGGACACGACATCGGCTGCGGACATCGTTAAGATGATGTCCGCACCCCTTCCTGCCCTTATCTCACCACCAAAATTGCCAGAAAAGACACCGAGAGTGGAGTGTCCACCCCTGGAGTCATCAGCCCTGGCAAAATTGGAGGTGAGGAGGCAACTTCCTGCGGAAGAGGTGCTTAAAATATGCCCTCCTCCTGCCTTCGGTCCAAGCTACAAAGCATCGGAGACCTCCAATTCCTCGATGTTTAAACGACCACGACAAAAAACCCCGTCTACTCCTCCACTTTCCCATCGTCCCCATCCATATACCCGTCCAGCTCCACCAAACAGACCGCCTAGACGAAGGGGACAGACTAGCAGGGACGCCTACCAAGCCTGGTTTAATGCACGTAAGCAATCTTACAAGTGCATAGGAGCTGCAGTAGGCTCAACCCTCGCTAAATGGGAGAAGGACCAGCGACAGCAATAGACTTGATAAGTCCCCCCAGGCACGCGACTTATCATTTTCACGGTGCGAAAACTGGGGGGAGTAGCTGTGGGGACAATACTCCTATGAGGTAATAGGGGCTTGCACCCCTCGACGACAGTCGCCGCCCAAAGGCTAGCAATAATCATCTTTATGACGTTAAACAAATTTACACTGGTGCGGTTGTATGTTCGTACCTGTATGTACGTACAGGTAAGATACATTGCACGGGCCAAGGTCAATTACCTGATAACGATCTCGGTGATGTCACGGCCCAGTACCAAACGCGCTGCGTCTTTTGTTATCACCTCAACGGAGGCAAGAAACGACGTAACGCATGACATAATTACGTACATGTACCTATGCATGTGTGTCTGTGTGCGTGTACCAAATCCTGTATATAAACTCTCAGAACCGGCTCAAAAATCGCCAGTGTTTGCCGAGGATTTGGCTTTCCCATACTTGAATGTATGAAGTGGCAGAACAAGCAAAATACTGTTGAAGACCTTCTAGTGTGAATATCTCTCACGACAATTTATTCCACAGTATATATATTACTTCATTACTAGATACACTCGATCATTTCATTAATGTGCTTGTGTAGATAAAATGACGTCACATTATTGGCGCCCAACTGGTCTGCTATTGTGAATCAAACTCTCGCTCTAGTACCTATTTTCCAGAATTGGTGATCCAAGCTGCTGTGTCAACTCCTCTGATCCAAAGTACTTTGCTTTAACCTTGAAAACTCTAGTTTAGTACTCAATGAGAAATGTGTAAGGCACGCTCTTGAGTAAAGGAAGTAAAGGTTATTTGCAAGTGGAAAAAGATCAGCAGTGAAAAGAAAAACCGAACTTCAAAACCAACCAAGGATATTTATTATTCAAAAAATAAGAAAACAAGTGTATCTACAAAAAATCAAAAGGTGAAGAAGACTTTGGTGACAAAAACGGCAACGGATCAATCAAGCTCCTGTTCAAACAAAAGGAAAAACGAAGTAACAATTAATATTAATTATAACTCGCGTCCCTCCCTTAAATATAAGATTTGTTAAATAATTTTAAGTCGCGAAAAATCTATTTTTATGAATGAAACTTGGGAAATTTTATCCGAACCCAGTACTACTAAAACAAATTTAATTTGGCTCATGGAAGAAAAAAATTTCGAATTAATTAACGTGTGTCAAAACTTAAATATCGAAGTCGATAAAAAATATTTTTCTCGTATAAAAACTCAAGAGGATATCCTATTAAAAAAAAATCTAGTAAAGAAATTCAAAAATTATTAACACCTGAAAATATTAAAATAATTTTACAAACGGCACGAAAAACTCGTGAACAAATTCCAGAACTAGAAAACCCGATAATAAGAAAATATTTTAACCCTCCTACTACTTCAACTCCACTTTTGGAAAATTTGGATAACCCCACACCATTCCCTAGAGTCAGGTCAGCTATTAATCTAGCCGATATTACTGAGTGTCTAGAAAAATCTGACGAAGATTTTCTCAGCCCAGAACTTGAAACTAGAATTTTAGAAAACCCTTACATACCCTTGGAAAATAAAATGTCAGGAAAGGCTGCTGTAAACATCAGACCTTCTCTATATGGCCACATCCCGGCTGAAGATATCGTGTCATTTTTAATTGGATTTGAAAATGAAGCGGAATCATTCAACTGGGATGCTAACATGAAATTCAAAAAAATAAGAATTGAATTTTCTGGCCTTGCTAAACAACTGTTTGAAGATAGAATTCAAGCAAATCCCGAATGTAACAGTTGGCAAAATACCAAACAAAAAATTCTGGAAGTCTTTATTAGAACTAAGCCCCAATTACGCGAAATATTGTACAAAAGGAAATATAATGGCGAAGCTGATTTCCCTGCGTACATCATGTTCGTGAAAAGAATCTTAAAACAAATTGAACCGACATTACTGAAGAAAAAATAATTGAAAAAATAATACCTAATCTTCCCGAAAAGGGAAGAGTATTTTTAATAAAAAAAGAACCAAAAAGAATCCAATAACTCGATAAGGCCTTCTCTAAATACTTAGAATTTAAAGACAAAGTATTTGAACATTCAGATCCCCTCCTACAGAGCAAAATTGAACAACTTGAAAAAACTATTGAAGAGCTAAAAGCTGGAAAAGCGGAAAAGAAAACTGAAAAAAGTGTAAATTTAGTATCATCCGATCCAGTCTGGAAAGCTGAGTTGGAAAAGATGAGCGCTGCAATAGCGAACATCTCGAAGTCTCAGGAATCCAGAAAAAATAAAAATCCCCAAAATAAAAATCAGAATAACAATAATGAACAAAATAAGTACAATCAAAATCAAAACTAAAACCAAAATCAAAATCAAAAGCAAAATAGGAATAATAATAATAATAATAATAATAATAATAACAATAATAATTGGAACCAGAATCAAAACTGGAACCAAAACAATCAAAATCAAAATTGGAATAATAATCAAAATTTTAATCCAAATTATAAAGGTAGAAATTTTAACCCAAATTTCCGTAGAAACAATTTTCCCAGAAATAATAATGGATACTATTCTAACAGAGCTCCAAACTGGAACCATTTTGGACCTCCAAGTTGGAACTCAAACTGGAACAATGCTCCAGCATGGAACGGTATTTCATTTAATACTCCCCAAAACCCCCCTTTGTGGCTGCAAACACTCAAATGATTGCTCTTCCGGCACCTTTGATGGCAGCCTCACAACAACAAAACTACCTCCAAACCCCAAACCCTCAGGCCTGCCAAAATAATTGCTCAAAAAACTGATTGTCCCCCATACAGATGATTTGTCAGCTGTAAGGGATGTCTCAAATGAAGAATCAAAACAGGTTAACAGTGTTAGTGAGGAGAAATTTCAAAATAAAGGGTACTGCAGAACCAAATGTAAATTTCACCTCCCTTTTGCCATTTGTGGTAAACAAATTCTTAGCCTAGTCGATCCAGGTTCGGAACAGACACTAATAGATGAAAAAGTTTTAAAGAAAGTCAATTTTACGGAACCAATTCTACCAACAAAAATCAGATTTTGTGGTGCGGATAGCCAACCTCTTGAGGTCATAGGAGTAACCAATGTGATTTTTTCCATTGATCATTGTATTTACCCACATCCCAACTTCGTTGTCCAAAATTTGGTGGAACCGGTCATATTGGGTTACGACTTTCTGTCAACCCATAAAGCCAAAATGGACTTTTTGAAAAACAAATTCACTCTACCGTGTGGTGACAAAGAGCGATGTTTTAACATGCCTGAATGTCACAATTATCCTATTGAAAAGAAAAATAAGTTAGGTTATGTTAAGCCCTTTAAATATTATACCCCCCAAAATTTTAAAATTGAGGCAAATTCAGTGCTAATTTTAGCAACTTTGCCTGAGCACCTGGAGTTTCTGTGTGAAACATCCATGGAAGAAAAACATAATTTCTATGTAATTGTATCAGAAAACACGATAGCGGCTGTTAACCACATCAACAGACCCCATGTGATCTACGAAGGCAAATACCTACGAAAATTTGAATTAAGTAGCGCAGTAGAAATTAACTCCTGCCAAATAGAAAAAATAACAGAAACTACTATTTGTAAGGATAATCGAGGAAACCTTATCCTGATTAACCCAAACCTGTCGTTTGAACAAAAAATAAAAATGTATCAAACAATTAATGAATTTAATAATATTTTTATGGGAAAAACAGACGAAGTCTCTGTTTGTAAAGTACCCGAACCAGTTGTCTGTGTAGATGACAAAACCCCACTGTGGTGTAGGAATTTCAAATTCTCACACGCAGAACATGAGGCCCTGCAAAAACTGGTCGATGACCTAGTAAAAGCAGGTGTCCTAAAAAAGCAAAAATCAAAATTTGAGTCTCCAATTTTTGTAAGAAAAGAAACCAGATGGAGTCTATAGAGTATTAATAGACTACCGAAGAATGAATCAAAGAATTATTATGGATAACAATCGTGTTCCTACGATTGATGTTATTTGGCCATACTTAAGAAACCAAAAATGGTTTACGACAATTGATTTAAACAGTGGATATTTACAGATTCCTCTCACGGAAGAATCCAAACAATATACTGGAATTAATGTGGATGGAATTGGATACGTATTCAATTCTACTCCAATAGGCCTAAGCATTTCTCCGTCCATTTTCCAAACCATCATGGATGACATATTCCAAGACATATTTTGGAAAAAAATGGTGTGTTACCTGGACGATATTTGTATTTTCGGAGAAACTTTTGAATAATGTCTCGAAAATACAAGAGAAGTGCTAAAAAGTTTAAACGAAGTAAATTTAAAAATAAAAACAAAAAAATGTCAATTTGCAATGAACAAAATTGAAATCTTAGGACATACTGTCCGATATAACAAATTACGCCCATTAAATAAAAATATTGAGGCTATTAAAAATTTTAATCCCCCAAATATGTTAAAACAATTACGATCATTCTTAGGATCGATAAATTACCTTAGGAAACTAATCCCCAATTTAGCTAAAATTACTGCTCCTCTTACTGATTTATTAAGAGGAACAGATAGCAAATCAAATGCCAAAATTAAATTAAATCAAGAACATCTTGAAATTTTTGAAAAATTAAAAGAAATAATGATCTCCAAACCTGTATTGGCAATTTAAGATCCAAAATTGGAAACCTGTGTCGAAGTTGATGCTTCAAAAATTGCATTAGGTGCAGTGCTTCAGCAAACTAATCCCATTACGAAGCATAAACACCAAGTTGGATACTTTTTGGAAAGAGTCCAACCTGCCCAGTCAAAGTTATGTTCTTTTGATTTGGAAATGATAACAATTACGAATGCATTAGCGCATTTCTGTGGATACTTACTAGCACTACGCTTTGTAGTATACACGGACCATAAGCCTCCGATTTATCATCAGAAATTCAATACCCCCAGCCCAAGATTAATTAGGTTAATCTCAAAATTAAATGAATATAGTTTCCAAATTAAACATATCGCCGGAAAAAATAACTGTATGGCTGATATGCTGTCCCGTCCTCATGATGAACTGGACAAAATTACATTCGAAAAAGGTGAATTTTTAGTAGATAAAAAATATGCTCTCAATGATGAAGAGAAAAATGTGAATACCTTATGTAGAATTCACAATGACAACTCTGCCCCATTAAACCCTGTATTTTACCAAAATCAAAATACGTGGTACTACCCAAGTACTACATCCCAAAATTACTATTACCCCCCTTCCTCCGCATCAACTTTCCCATATTATCTAGTGGTACAAACCACAACCCCACAGAATGAATTTAATCACTCTCAAAATTGCCCCAACCAAACTAAAATGTAGTTACCAGATCTGCTCTTAGAAGAAAGTCAAATCTCGATAACCAGATCAAAATAACCCCTTCTGTGACTCCTGACTCCCCGCAAATTTCGAATCCCAATATTACATCACCTCCCCTAACAGAAGATCAAACTTCTGAACCCCTCTAAAAAATCAATTTACCCAAAAATCTAAAAACAATGCAGGAAAATGACCCGCATTGGAAAAATGTTATTTCATTATTAAACTATAACCAAATTAAAAAGGATAAAAATAAAATACGAAAACTAAATCGTACGATACAATTATACTTCTTGGACAAAAATAATGTTTTAAAGAAATTACCTAACCCAACTTCATCATATGATGAAGCGGTTACTGTAATTCCCGAAAAATTAATTCCGGTATTTCTGAAAAAACTACATGACGATCCGTTGTATGGAGGTCATTTTGGAATTAAAAAAACTAAAAATAAAATAAAAAATCAGTTTTTCTTCAAAAATATGGTACAAAAAATAACTGAATATGTCTTGTCATGAGTGCCAAATGGCACAAAATTCCCCTAAAGAGGCTGGCTACCTCAAACATATAGAAATCGAAAATCCTAAACCATTCTCGCATTTAGAAATCAATTTCATAGGGAAATTTAATACCGAGTATGAACACTCGTATGTGCTTGTTCGTGTTGACATACACCCAACAAAAATTCCAAATGCTCAATGTGTAATTGAGTATTTGAAATTTATTTGTTACACGTATGGCACCCCTGGAAAAATTTCTTGCGACAACAGAGGTCATTTTGCCAATGAATCCGTTCGCAAATTTTGTGAGGAAAATAATATTAAAATTACTTACTCCTCTTTTTACTACCCCCAATCACAAGGACTCGTTGAAAAAATCAACGGTGTCATTAAAAAATCACTCTCAAAATACAACCATTCAAATGAAAAAGAATGGACAGAGACCATCAACAAAATTATTTTTGTGTACAACATAAGCCCGATTGAACATTTAAATAATATATCCCCATTTTACCTACTTCATGGATTTAATCCTGAAGTACACTTACCGGAAATACCGGAAAACACTAAAAATAATACAACTCGTGAAGAAGAAATTGAAACTCTTCTTCAAACGAGAGAAAAAACGCCGAGCTTAGCAAAGAAAGCATTGGAAAAAAATGCAAAACATTATAACACACATCACAAGATCATTAACTTCAAGCCCAACTACCTTTTTTTGCTGCATCAATTGAAAAACGTTGCGAAAAACAAAATGAAATACACCGGACCTCATAAAATTGTTAGAAAAGGTTACGGATCTAAATTATGTAATTCGCATTAAAACAGACAATAAAATTGCATACGACGAAACAGTGCACGTGCTACGATTAATCCCGTATAAATCTTGTAATACTAACGAAACAAATATTGAAACAAATTCCGAAGAAAACCATGAAAACCTCAAAACCCCCATCCCAACCCGAATCTTACCTAAACCAAGGGGTCACCCTCGGAAAAAACAAAAGTAGATGTGTGTAAAGTATATTACCTGCATCTACGTGATTTTTCACTCACAACTTTTCTTTTTCTTCATCTCTTTCTCTCCCCTTTTTCTTTCTTCTCTTCCCCCCTTATTCCTCCCAGTCTATTCTATTCATAAAAAAATATAAATAACTGTAAATCCAAAATACTATTGAAAAAACGGTATTAAAATTTTTTTTTTTTAAACTCACCAATAGCCCACGTCTCGGAATATCCCTCTAGAAACTCCTCTAGCTGTTCTCCACTGGCTGAACTGCTGGTCTCCGTCGACATCGGGGACCCATTTCCCTGATCTCGAGCACCATCTGATAATCCGCTCTCTTCAGTGAATATACTTTCTTCTATCGAAGGGGTATTCCATAAGAAGGAGTAGACAGTTGGTTCGGACAGCAGCCATCCGCCATGTAAGGACATTGCCCGGTTTTACTCAGTCGCATCGTAGTGAGGCTGAAGATGAAAACCGGCGGTAGATATTGAGATGTGCAGACGAGGCTTGTAATGTTGATTTATAAAACAAACAAAGTGTACCCCAGCCGTTTCGATCAAAAGATCATTGAGGTAAAATTGATCGAGATGGACATACTCAACCGTAACATTCTCATTGGTCTGTTGTGATACACACAGCAGACCAACCAAAAGGTCAGAAAGTATGCCCAGCCTGACCAACCCTCGAGTGTCTAGGTTCCCTCAGAACACCAGTTTGAGCCCGGATGGCCCAAATTCAACAACCATCGAATGAGGGTAGAAAATCCGAAGCTCAAACAATAGCTGCTTGGCATATTCTTCTGATTCAGGACAGCAGGTGAACCGAATGGAATGGCTCCAAAAACCCAAGTCTTCTTCGATGACTTTACCAGAGATCCGTGATGGCTTGAAGTCATTCAAGAAAGCACCACGGTCGGACACAGTAGACACTCAATAAAATAGTGAAAAAAGACGATGGAGCAAAAAATATAAACGAGGCTCACACATACAAACTTGAAATTGTCAAATTTTGGTGAGAACCTGATCTCCGAGAAACCAGGTCTCATTAGCCTCAACAGCTCCCAACGACATAAACATGCGGTCATTCATATACACAACCGACATTTTTTCTTTAAAAAAAATTTTTTTTAAATTAAAATTAATAACCACACAAGTCAACTCACTAAACGTGGCTCCGCGAACAACACTAAAAAAATGAAAAAAATAGGAAAATATGGCCCAAAAAGACGGACAAACCAAGAACAAGCGAATGCAAATCTCAAACTGATCGGTCAAATTTAATAAACTTTATACTAAACACACGACCAAAATTTATAGTTCGAACGTCTGCAAAAATTTGTCTCTCCCCTTGCCCCAGCATTCTCATGTCCTAATAAATTCCTAAAATTCATAATCCAATTACTCGTAAATAATTCGGACGTTGCATTTTTTCTGTTTCAGAAAATGTATACGAATCTACTTTTCTATTTTGCAATAACTATTTCTTCGATTACTATTGCGCAAAGAACATCGTCTGACCCATATAGGATTACGACGGCGTCAACTGGCGCTTATTTTCAAGAAATAAGCAATATTTTCGTATACTCTAAATCTGCTCCAATAATTTACTCTATTCAGCTAGATCTGCATGAATCAGCAGACAGGCTATTAGCAACAAATTTTAAACACCGGTTGTGTAATGAAACAACTTGGAAAAATTGCAAATATGCAGAAATGGCAAAACGTCTAAAAAACGCAATAAAAAACCTTAAAGAACAAAATATCGCTATGATTCAGGATTTCTATTTAACACCATCTTCTATTCGAAGCAAACAAAGTGTATTCACTCTGATCAGGTCTTTCTTTGGAGATGCGTTACACTTTTGCTGTCGAGTCCTAAACTTTAGAGATAGACGAAATTTTCTGGCTAACGAAATCTCTTTAAAAGAAGAATACGACATTATAAAAAATCAACTGTTGACTGAACATGCAGCACTAGTAAATACGTCCACTAATCTGCATAGTTTTATTGATCATACAAATAATTTTATGACAAAATTTGTCTCGCATACAAACTCTTTTATGGAAAATTCCCTAAAAGAACATGAACTCCTAATCTCTTTAAATTATATACAAGGATTCTATGATAACTACCTCATAAATACTTTAAGATTATCAAATATCCTAACGTCTTGTAAGTCGCATATGATTGCCTCCTCAATTATTTTGAAAGAAATACTGGAAAAAGATATACTAAAAACTTTTGGAAATTACAAAAAATCTAGACCTTGATCTAGCCATTCCCATTAAGGATATTCAAAACTACTATCATGCTGAACTTGTAAACTGCAATTTCTTTAAAAATACCTTAGAACTGGAAATCAAAATTCCCCTAAAACAATTAGACTCTAAATACAAAATTTACGACTTCATTCCGCTCACATTCAAAAGTCATTCTAACGAATTGTGCAGCTGGGATCAAGAACCATCTCTGATTATTCATGAAATCAGAATAAACTCTGTACGCTACATTAGTGGAACTAATCTCCATTATTGTAACTCTGATAAACCATTATGCTTCCTTCCTTCTAATAGAGGAAGTGATAAATTATCTTCATGTGCAAAGAATCTTTTCTTTCAAGACCTAAATCAAAATTTATTACAATCCTGTTCGTTTAAATGTAATCTTAATAATAACCAAACCTTAGTACATCCTATTGGACACACCAAATTTACTATCGTAAATTTCAATTCCCTCGTAGCAACTAATTCTATTACGAAAAAATCCGAAAAACTAAAAATCAATAATTACTCCCCTGGAACCTTTATTCTGGACGTACCTTGTCACATCCAAATCAAAAACGTTGACGAAAACAATAAAAATACTGTAATAATCCCAATAGAAATTCCCTGTCTCTCTGAATCATTAGAAGAGACTATTAAAATTGAAAATCATTTACCACTTCTTTGGACATATTTCTCCGACTCCACGGAACCCTTTGATCTTGCTATAGACTTAGCAATGACAAAGGTCTATAACCCCAAATGGAAAAATTTTGTTCCCGTTAACGACCTGGAGAACAAAATTAAATCCATTGAACTCCAAATACCCGACCAAAATTTTAATGACTATCGAACTTTTGTTAATGGGATATTCTTATTGGTGTTAATTACAATCTCGTTTATTTTAGTTTTCATTATTGTATATTTAAAGTTAACCTCCCACCGAAATTGTGCTAATTTAACAAAAAGCACAGCATTGTAAAAATTACACTAAATAATACGATATACTAATTACCTATATACCTAAGAAAATAATCTATATTCGTAAATATTTTTACTCTAAAGTATATATTCTCGCATTATATGACATAATTTTAACCATGCATAGTCAATAAGAAATTTTTTTTTAACTCGTATTTGTTGGATAGACTTTGGAAAATTTTTTTTTCCTGATTTTTTTTGTTCCCCCCCGAGAAATGTGTAACGTATATTTTCGTCTATTTTTAGAAATGACGAACATATTTGTCCACACAGTTTCAAATACCAAAAACATAGATATTTATCAACAATAATCGTCCTATAACTCTTTATAAACAACCACTAAATTACCCGTATTTAATTTTATGAATATAGATATATTACCTGTATATTCATGACCTACTTGTGCCTGTCCCTCGAGTACTCGACGAGTCAGCACAACCCTATAATAACAACACCCTCCCTCTCTTAGCCTATCCAACACATACGTTTTTATACCCTGAACGAGTATATAATCCCTCTATTCAGTGGAAGAAAACACAGTTCCTCGACAGCTACTTCTAAGTACCTGGAACCTTTCTAGTAGAAGTCTCTAGTGAACAGATAGTCTTGTTTGTTGGATTGTGATAATATATGTATAAATATTAACGTATTAATATATGTACTGTGATGTACAAATTATTATTTTATTAAAGGTATAAACTCACTTGTGTGTTTTAAAATATTATTGAGTCTCTACTATATGTTTAGGTCCACTATAGTTTGTGGATGATAAACTTAAACTATTTTAAGAAGTATTACTGCTTTTAGTACGTGATATTTCGTGTATGGTGTAACATCGAAAGTGGTTCTAATTAGGTACATTACCACCTCTTTTGGCCGTTACAGTTGGCACAAATTGAGCACAATTAGTATGCCAAGTTTTGAGTCAAAATTCAAAATGGGTGGGGCTAGCATTTCCCCAGCCCCACCCACAAACTTTTTTTTATATATTAAGAAGGGGGTGATAACAAATTCCAAAATTGGTAGCAAAATTTAGCACTATTTAAATCCAGTTGGTATGAAAAATTTTGGGTCAAAATTCAAAATGGGGGCCTGAAGGGAGACATAAAATCACAAATATTTTTGAAGGGGAATGAGTATAAAATTTTTAATTTGCAGCACAAATTAGCACAAATTAAGCACAATTAGCATGCAAAGTTTCAACTCAAAATTCCAAATGGGGGCTGACACATAAATTTCTGAGACCTCTATATTTGAAAATAAAGGAGCACAAATTCTAAAATTAACGGCACAAATTAGCACAAATGAAGCACAATTAGCATACAAAGTTTAGTGTCAAAATTTGAAATGGGGCTAGCATTTCTCCAGCCCCACCCAGACTCTTTTGTTTATATCTAAGGAAGGGGGTGAGCACAAATTCTAAAATTGATGGCACATATTAGCACAAACTGAGCATAATTAGGCCAAAAATTTTCAGGTCAAAATTTGAAATGGGGGGCCAGAGAAATGGACCTCTGTTACGTGTAACTAGCAATTACTTATCTAAGGTAACTAGCTTAGTTACGTCATGTTGTTCTTAAAGTGAGTGTATTGCAAGGTATATATACTACTTCATGACTAGATACACTCGATCATTTCATTAATGTGCTTGTGTAGATAAAATGACGTTACAGGTAGGAAGCTAAATACATAAAATATTATTCTACTTCACGCTCAGTCGGTTGTATGTGTGTTGGTCACACGTAGGAAAACAAAAATCCTCGTTATACGCGCAATCGAGGCTACCTAGTAAAAGTCCATATTCATTGGAGTATAGTATTGTGACATCCGGGAACATCACAATTACCAGGCGGGGCTAGATATACTAGGACCAAAACAAATAGTAGGACAGAAAGAAAACAAAAAGTTAGAAAAAATATTTAAAAAAAGGCAAAATCAGTAAGAAGAATCCCTAAAATAAACGAAGAATACATCCCACATGTAAGGAGGATAAATATATACGGTCATGGTTCAACCCCATAGACTCCCTAGTGTACGTAATACTTCACCCGATGAGAAATACCCTACAATAGGCCCGTTGCCCGATGCTCTCCAAAACCCTACTCCACATTACATTGAGAAAATTGTAATATTTTACCTGTTGGCCGACAGGGAAATAAAAGTATTGTTGCCGCAAAACTTCGTTTATTACAAGTTGACTCTGACATTACGAACGTGGCACATCTCTAGACAAATGATAACAACCAATTCCATATCTGGCAAACTAATTATGAACGGCGGAAACCAAACTCCAGTAGACGTTTTTTAGGTTGACGACTGCATCTAATAGGATTATTTGCCAGTGATGGTTCTGATTGCAATAATTAACAGCGAAAAAAGAAAGACGTGTTCCCTCTCATTTTGCAAGAGGAGAAACAAGTAACTTAATTCATGGTCTTTGACAGACTGATTCGTCTTCTAAAAATCAAGAATGAAGACGAATCGAGAAAGAAAAGGAACGGACTTTGGGGAATACCTAATTGGAATCAGGCTATTATCATTCGTGTGTAGTTACATTATTATATTGTATTAAATAGGTAAGAACATGGAACGGCAAATATAGAAAAAAAAGTAGACGCCGTTTTATTTGAAAGAGCGGACAGTAACAAATTTAAAGATATGGAAAAAGAGACGGCGAATTTACGATAAGTATATGAGTGAATGGGAACGGCTGAATGCAGGTTATGTATCGGGGAAAAAACGTGAGGAAAGAATATGGTAAGAAGGTAAAAAGAAATACGTGAATAAATATTAATTCGATCTTTCCCCAGTTCGGATGCCTCAGTATAGTGAGTGTAAAAGATAGGTACATAATTTGAAACAAACAGAAATCACACATGTTTGTCTAGCAACAAGTTTATTTACAAATTTATCCAAATTCTTCAGAAATAAATAATTGCAAAAAAGAGAAAATTGAAATGATATACAAGTTGTACAAACTCCTTTTTCCTCAAAACTTAATACTTATGTTGTTCAAAAAATATTTAACTGACACTGTCAAAAAATAGGGTACAGATAAAAAGGGACAAAATTATTTAGTGAACAGGGTTTTTTTTTATCTGAACATGAAACAAAAGAGGAAAAAACTTTAACGAATACCATCTTGATAATTACAGTTCCAGTCAAACAATACAAAATATACAAACAAAATTAATAAGAGAAAAAAAAAGTTCTTCGTTTGAATTTAAAACATAAAAAAATCTTGTAAGGTAAAATCTACAAACATACAAAGTAAAGCCATACAGGTAACGTTTTGACACTACGATTGTCAAAACTGTTCGAAAGAGGACAAAAAAATATACACGATCATTTTTTAATCAAATTGAAAACTCAAGTCATAAAAATAAGCGCACAAATAAGGATTAATTAATTAATTAATTAATTAAGAAAAATAACAAACACAATTATTTCAAAATTCATATTAACGTTATGGTACTGTTTTCATTCATCTTATAAAATTTGGTAAGGTGACTTTTATCGAACCTCTCAACTCGAATTACACGAACAAACCCACATTCGTAACCAACTGCTAACCAGTTAAAGCTGTTGTAATTTTGATTCCAGCATACCTAATAGTTATAAGAACATCAATACTCAAGAATACTCATTCAAAAATTTCAATGTACCTACGTCAGGAAGCAATTTTTATACACTTACTTTATTCACAGATCTAACGTTGCCCTCGTCCACGGTAAAATTCAGACTATCTGTATTGGGTTTATCTTTAAGACGCTGAAATATGAACGAAAATTAAAACAGTGAAGTGTACGGTCAGCGTGAAGGTTAGAAAATATCTTACATCACAAAATTTTATTCCGTTGTTTTTAATAACAGAAGAACAATCAAATGAATCGTTCGTCGAAGGTAAACCTGTATCTGACTTTAAACTTTCTGAGTGACTTTTTTCTTCTTCGGTAAGAGGTACCAAACCAGTTTGTGTAACAATCTATCGGGATACAATAATTAAAGCATTTCACAAAAAAAAATCAAAGTCGCTGATTGAATTGTTTGTTCAATTAACCTTTTCAAAATCTGGAATTTTGTATGTAAGAGTAGACATGTGTCTAGCGGCATACACAGTAACGCAGCCGCCATTCGATGCAAAAGCCACTGTATCATTCCAGTCAGAATAAGCAACGCTCTGAAAATCAATAATTCAATAAGGTACATGAATCATAATTTCTGACATATTTTTAAACAACACTGAAATCCTACCCAAAATGTTTCTTTGATATTTATTACAGGTTTTTTTCTCTCTAGCAAATCCCGAGGATGAAGGATAAAAGCAGTTGCTTCGCCACTGCAAAAGGAGTAATTCCATAAGTTTACTGGATTTCAAAAAAAAGATCACTACAAAAGTAAATTCTTACTGGTTCACAAAGTCTAATCCACTAGCCGTTACAATCCAATGATGCATCCATACCGCACTAACAGCTTGGTTAGTGACTTCATATTCATACATAGGTCCAGATAAATCTTCCAAATCCCAGTATTTAAAAATACGATCCGAGGAGGATGTAACCATGAAACGACAATTATCCAACCAATGAACATCCAATGCTAAAATATATTAGGTGAGTACGGATTTCGCGAGTAACAAAAAAAATTTTTAATAATGGCGGCCTCACTAACCGGTTATTGAAGCATTATGCGCCTCAAATGTGCGATACGGATAAAGAGTTTTTCCTTTTTTTAAAATCGATGATATGGAACTGACATTCCACATTGCTATCGTGCCATTCGAAAACCCTCCAAAAATTGTGCTGTATAAAAAAAAAAAAATTAGTTGAACAAACAAAAATAATTAAAGGAAGACAAATGAAGAAAAAAATGTACTCGGGAAGATTATGTCGTTTCCAAACGATGCGGGTACACTGCACATCATCACATCTCACTTTTAAAATTAAATCAGGGTCAGGATTGGCGACAATACTTCTGGAATAACAATTATTCAACATAAAAGGCTAGAGTATATAAATAGATACGAAACATGGAACTCAAAAAATAGACAAACCTTGTCTCACCACCACAATCTAATCGTGGCATACTGTATATCACACCACAACCAGCAGATGTAGCCAGCGCTAATACTCCTAATCTATAAGGGGTAGAACTATTATCGAATCCACCTGATGGGCACCATTCCATACTCCATACAGCGCCGAAATTATGAGCAATAGCCCAGGCTAAAGTTGGCGCATGGATATCATTGCTAAACAAAAATTCCACATTTATCACAAGATGAGAAGAAAAAAAAGGGCGTGAGTTCCACTGGGGCATACTCATGATGGATTAATATGTAACATAAAATAGTGTGGTTGTGTGCATTCATAACATGTTGCACACGCATACAACCATACAACTATACGTCACCTAACACATACGAATGAAAGTTACGATTGTAACAGTTACAGTTACGCGAATCTGACAATCGTAATTCTTATTTAGCCCCTACCGTAGACACCACGCGCTGAGATGTTTACACATCGAACGGCGTGAATTCCACTGGGGACTCATGGAGGATTGATGTGTAAACATAATAGTGTGGTTGTGAGCGTGCAGGTTACTCACACAAACAACCACACACGTACACACCAACTAACACACATAAACATGAGTTACAATATTGTAAGATGTAAAAGTTACACAAATCTGACAATCGTAATTCTTATTTTAGCCCTTCATCATGTTTACACATCAAAAAACATACGTCACTAAAGAAAAATAAATTCAATTATCCAGAAAAATATTAGGTTTTTCAACAAGTTAAAAAAGGAGACAAAAACGCAGTCTAGGATCATAAAACTACGCACATATTCTAAGCAAAAGTTGTCAAAGAAATACAGTACTAAAGTTGTCACGGAGAGAAAAGACAGTATCGAAAAAGTTAAAAAAGTTAGGTTAAAAAAGTAAGATTCCATAAAAAATTAATGGATAGAGGCGAGAGAAACAGGGAAACACCAACAATTACACAAATATTTGTTTGGTTATAAACTCATTTTTACAAGAATTTCCGCATAATTCAGATTTTTCTGGAAAAGCAAGTTCAGTTAAGCTTAGGATCAAGTTACTCTCAAATATTTATAAAATTAGGCTTCCTTCAAGGAGATTCAGATAACAAAGCACATACCTAATGTTATCGAGGGAACCAAATTTCCAAATTTGAATAAAAGAAGCGAATTCTACGGGCGCGCTGAGATCGACTAAATGATTCATATGCTGGAGTCCGGCTACAGCTAGATATTGTTCAGCAACATGGGCAGGTAAAGGAGCCCAAGCCATGGACCAAACAGGACCTCCAGTATAACACACTGGTACACCTATATAGAAACAGATCAGTCATGAGAAAAAAATGTTTATCCAAATATCAATCCTAATAAGGTTTAATTACCTTTAATCATGTCCGAGTCAAATAAATTCATCTCTACAAGCGGTGAACCATCGAAAGTAACCTTCGGTGATTTATGCTGTAATGGAGAATGCTTCAGAAAATCAGAAATAGGGAACGTTTCCCATTCGTTAATATCAACTCGTAAATCCATAAGAACAGGATACGTTGAAAATGTTTTTAGCCGTCTGCAAACAAACAAACAAGCAAATAAATAAATAAATAATTAAGCAAGAATATTGTTTGTAACGAAAAATATAAAAAAAGTAACAAATGTTTTGTGTCTTACACATCAACAGTCCAACCCAGAGGATCGAATACTCGAGTTGAAGGATGGTACAAAAATGCTTGTCGCAGTCCACTTTCTTCAACAGCTTTGTTGAGCAAAATTTCAGATTTTCCTACAATTAAAATAAAAAAAATTAATACATCATGGCTATGGCGTAGAACTGCTTGAAGTCTCCAATTGAATCAAATTCAGTTTTGTTTTTAATCTTGTCTGACTCCGGAACAACCTAACCAGAGTAAGACACAATTGGCTCAAATTGCGTAAAGACCGTGGATGAGACGGACAACAATTTAAGAGCCCAGAGCCAATAACTGTTATGTAAATGAAACATGAAACCCGATAAAAACTAAAGATTTAGGTCTATAGGTCTAAATAAAAATGTTCAAAGAAAACAAATTCTAAATCACAAATTTTAAGAAACACCGAGAAAAACCTTAGACAATAATGAATGATTCAAACTATACAAAGTGAGATACAATGGTTTTCCAACAGGCCTATCACATAAATGTGTTCACATTTATTTTGATGATTAATTTTTGTGGAATTGTGGAGGGTCACACTTACTTTTGAATCTCAGAAACCACCTTCCGTATTTTTTTTTCTTCATCGAGATGTTATGAGTATTAAACATTATAAATTTACTTCTAGCAAGAAGTATTCGAATTCGCAAAACTAAAACATCTAATCGCATATAACTACCACATCAAAATAGCAAAAACTCGCCGAACTATACACATTTTATTAACTAAACACCACTACATAATAATATGGTCATACAAAGCACCTTATCTTTGGAATTATTTTTTCCATATCGCCGATAATGTCCATTTACTTATAAAAGGGTGTGCTTCAAAAATAAAATTCAATGAATACTTGAGAGTTCATCCTCCCCTATCTTTGGCCAATCAAAAGAAGATAACAAATTTTTTTCTGTAGAATCCAGTAAGACAAAAAAGATTAATTTTAAAAACAGAGAACAATTTAAAATTCTTCCTATTCTACAGTGATTTTTGAGCAAAAATAAAACTGTAGTAATTCATGGGGTAGCCACCTTCAGCACTTTATTTTAAGAATTCTTTTATCTCTACGATATGGTACCCGCAACTTATTATAGTATAACTTTGAAATTTGAAATAAAATTCTTAAAATATGATTTCAATTTTTGGTTTTGAATGTTCAGAGGGAAAAATTAATAAATTACTTGTTTTTTATTTAAAATTCAAAATACGATCTTCAAATATAGATCTTTAATAGTTGTTTTTTCAGTGGTATTTATGCTCACTTTCTGAAGAAGTTGATCAACTTTGTGTGTTGCTGGGAATTACAGAACAAATTTCCAAATTTGATATGGTGAGATTTGTTTTTGCATCCAGTATTTATTAATAAACATGTCTACGAATATTAATTACGGTCTTGAGTTCCTATTTTTTATTGATTATAAAACAAATTTTGCCAGATATTCATTTTTCAAAGTTCCACCTTGAGGTAGTTCGAGAATGGACAAACTAAACAAGAAAATTAGAAATTTTTCAGAAGCGAGTATAATGTACAAAATTAATTAGAAATTTTGAATACATTATCGTGAAATTAGTCCTGAGCTGGTTGTGAGTCATCAGTCATCACTTCAAACCTGTTAAAAACTTGAGAAGTTGAAAAAACCAGGGGTAGTGCACCTCCAATGAAAAAAATAAAACTCGAATAGTTGAGGCGGCGTCCACCAAGAGCGCTTCATTTTAAGAATTTTAAAATATTTTCATTATTGGCCGAGAAATGATAGAGATTCGAAAATATCAAACAGAAAAATTTATTTTAAAAATATTACGTCAAGTGACTCTCATATTAATTGGAAATGTTATGAGTTACTCAAAAACGTTATGGTGAAGATCTCTGAATACATAACCATAGGGATGCATGTTATTATCAATAAAATTGAAAATCTGAAATCAAAGAATCTGCAATAAATAAATAACAAAAATAGTGCCAACGCTAACGCGAAATGTAGTGCATGCTTCTGAACTATTATATTCCTTTATAAATGGTAACATTGAGTAGCACGTCTATACGAAGTATACTTATTACTTATCTATGATCCATACAAAGTATATTTTCACTTATCCACACGATAATTGGCCCAGTTTCACATGGGTGAAAAATCTAATAGAATGAAATAAAATCACAGACGCATATACCTACCCACAGATGCACAGAGATAATACAATAACACAAAACTTGAAGAATAAAAACATGAAATTTCGAGGATATATATGATGGAGACGACATAATAGCGGTTTTGGTGTCGCACCTATGGATAGCGCTGCCGACGCTACGTGTTTTGCTTTTTAAAAGTTTGATTGGAGGAAAAAATCGCCATGTGCATTTGTTTATAAACACTGGCGTACTAATTACTCCATTCTGGAGAATCTGATTATTCTGACTGGTCGATATTGATTGATGTGGGGTAATTTGTACGCCAGTGTACACGTGCTCGGTGTAGATGTTAATGACAGTCGATCCTATAGTAAAGCAGCAGCATGTCGTCTCCATCATATATATATCTTCGAATAAATGAAATAGACTAAACAAATCAGAGCCACATATGTTTGAAACCACAAGATGCACACAGTCACACAATCTAATTGAGTAATGATTTTTTAAAGATAACTCAATGTCTATCAGATAGATTTTCAAGTTTATTAATTTTAAACTAGTGAAGGACAAGATAACTAATTCAGTAATATATTCATACAAATTGGTCAAGTAGTTCCAGAGTTGACTAGTGACAAAAAAACAATTTTATTCTCATATACATACATAGATATCGCATAATATATTACTCATCAGTTTTAAATTTTTAATAAAACATACGAGGAACCAGGGAGTGGTAATAAGGCTCATCAAATCCTTTCATTGCCCCTCACCTAACCCCTGACCATCACCAGGGTGCCCTAAAATTTTTAATCTGGCCCTTAAAATTTATTAATCCAAAATAATGTCTCATCACTTCCTCCAAGCACCGCTACCACCGACTCTCACCAGAGCATCCCTCAAACTCTTCACTTTGTCCACTACAATTACTAAGTCTATAATTATGACATCATCCTAGGCACCCCCAGAAACTGCCCTGCCCCTTATCAAAGCATCCATCAAGTCCCTTACCACCTCTCCTCAAAACTGGGGGTGCCCCTCAAACCCTTCACTAGTTGGAACCCTCATACCCATAGACTATTTAAATCCATAATTATGATGTCATCACCCCTCACTGAGAAGATAATTACCATTTGCCAAAGTAGTACACTAAGTACTAAATAATTATGTATATTATATACTTGGTATTCGGTGTTACGAATATCATTGCTAACAAACTATAAATAAATTGTGAAACATGTCATAATTTTTTCAGGATATATATAATATATATTGTTTCATATGATATATTGCCCATTTCTGGTTTCATGGAAACCAATGGGAAGAATTACACGGGTAGTTATCGATAAAGCTGCGAGGCAATATTCGTAAAATTAATTTTAAAGTTCATTTCTTTCCCTCGGTGGTTTGACTTATATTTCTATATTAGTGAGATTCAAGAGGGCATATGCCCCTTCTCAATCTCATTTTATAAGAACCCATGACTTTTCTCTCGGTTTGCTTACTCGTTTAAAATAAAATTATCGAATTACAGTATAGGATAAAAAAAATTTTTTTGATTTTTTTGGGAACCCAGTTTCCTAATTTAATACTCATTCAAAATTTCAAGTCATTCAGAAACTAATTTTCAGAAACATCATCAGACAATTTATCCAGTTGAACCACAAATAAGTCACAAAAAAATGATTAGTTGATTAATTATTTTTTAATAATAATTCACAAATAAATATTATCTCTCTCCATAACCCTCCCTCAAAGCTATTGCAACACAGGATGAAAAACAAGTCTTAAGAAAATTTAATTTCATAAGTGGTTTTAAAAATTAAATCTTGTCACCATAAACGATTCCAACTTTTTATTCAATTTTTGGTTTTGTTGCTTTATATAAATGAAAAAAAAAAAGAGAAAAAAATTCATAATAGGTACGAGTCCGTGAGGATTTGAATCTACCCCCATTCACTGCTTGGATATTAGTAGTACATCTCTTCACCCACCGTGCTACAGAGGTTCAAACAGAAAATGATGAATTTTTTCCTCTTCTAAATATGTCATTGTGCAGCACAACAATTACACAAATAGGAGTATTTTATTCCTGTATTTTATTTTATCATTCAGAGTTCATCTAACGAAAGTAGATCCCAGAAATGAAACGCAACGCGTAAATACTGAACAATTTTACATGTATTATTTACGCATTATTACCAGTTGGAATTAGCGAGAATAACGAATTTATATGACATATACGTGAAAATGTGAATACTTGGCAACGTTGTTTTAAAGCATAGGGATCATCTTTCGTTGGACAGACTATAGTCGGAATTATTGAAAACTGATGAAAAAAATGAATTTGTCATTGAAAAATGGAGGGAACAGCAGTAGAAATTTCTATTTAAAATCTTAGTTTTTGAAACAATTAACAAATCAAAAAACGGCAAGTTTTCCATGAATTCGTTCGTGATGTTTCCAAGGCTTATTTAATCAATTATGATAAAAAAATGATTACTAATTTAAAATTTAATTAAGTTCTCTTTATTTTCAAACACTACCAACTCCAGCTTTGTAGCTTAAATAGTGGCTGAGGAATCGTAAAGGGAGAAGAGAGGTTTTTTTCAAAATTTAAATTGTGGGAACATTGCAAAAATAATGAATAAATGTACCAAATCTAGGATTGAATTTTCTTTAATAGAAGACTCTGAGCTAAAATATTGTTATCCCAAAGTACTCAAAAGTTGTTGAAAATTTATTCCCAACAAGTGCATTATTGTAAGTTTAGAAAAAAAAAGAATTAAATTGAACCCTTCAAAACCGATCACATTCATCTTTTTTCACAAAACATTAAAAACAAAACTCTGTTTATGACTGACCATGCTAGCATGCTATACAAAAACAGGTAAAAAAAGAAAAGAAATCTATGTTTCCAAAAAAGTTCAAAAACTTTCTGGCAAAATCTCTTATTTAAACAAGTTTTGGACGAGTTTCAGCATGGCGCTTAAGTGCTTACTCTAAAATATCAACTTAAGATAAAATTCCCATAAGACGATAAATGATAATAAATTAAGACCAGCTGATTCAAAATTTTTTTTCAATTGAAGCAGGTACCAGGGAAAAAATAAAGTAATTAACATTTCAAAATATATACCAAGGAATACGGAAACTGATGTCCATGAATTTGTTTTTTCATTTCTGGAGGGCTTAGCCACTTTTGACCCAACTCTAGCCGAAAAAATAACATTTTAATTTTATTTGGAATCATAGGCGCAGCAATGGAGATGCGGAGGCTTAAGCTCGTCCAGAAATTTTCAAAACAATTCCAGATAAAAAGAATGAATGCAGGTGTTTTTTCCATCAATACTTTAGAGAGAGGGAAGGGATGATTTCCTACAAGCCCGAGTTTTCCAGGGGCCCAATATATTGAATAAACAAATAGAAAAATAAAATTTTTTTCCGTTGCTTCGCTCACGGTATTATCTTCTCAAATATACATAAATTCTGGATATGGCACTGAACAGATACCATTTTCAATTTTTTGGAGAATCCAGAAAGTTTTTCTCTCCAAACCGAATTTCCTCTTTACAATCCTACTTTCCACGTCAATTTTCTGTAAATATCTGTGGCTTTATTTCCAGGTATTGTACCCATCAAATAATTTGAATTTGTAAATTGGTCGGCAGTATTCTTCCTCTCTTTACATTATAAATTGCTTTAGACTCAAAAAGGGAGGGGGTTGTTCAACTAGCAACCTCATTGTATATAAGAGCCACCTCCGTAACATTATCACGTCACCAACTTTTTTATATACATATGGCTATTTGTAGGTATATTTAAGTTCAACTTTAGGCCTAGTTTTATAATAGAGGTTTAAACTCTGGTTCAGCTGAACCTTTATCTATGATTCAAAGTTGGTTTAATTCTACAATTACTCATCAGTTGTGGTTCAACTGGGTGTTATCTACTGTGTTAACGTTAAAAAACTGTTTCAAATTTCCAGAACAACCACCAGAAGAGTTGCTTGGTAAAAATTGAAAATAATTATTGTTATTGTTGTTTATTATTATCAATATCATGAATTCATGAATCAAGAATCATGATGTCTGACTAAAATTAATGAATTACAAATAATTCTAATTTTTGTGAAATGTAAATATCAAGTTCTCCTGATTATTGGAAATTAGATGTGAATTTCTCGCTAATGTGAAAGTATGTTTGTGCTATAAGTTTGAATGTTATTATTCTCTTTTCTCTAACTTAATGTGCTAAGTATCCTTATTCCTGAGGTTCATGAATCTTTGGAAACATTTCAAAGCGAACTACTTAGCCGATATTTAACGGACTGTTCATTAACAAGCATAACATTTAATACAGTTCCAGTTTGCAGATTATAATAAAATGTACCTCATGGTCATAGATAAATAATGTTTATAATTGTAAAGTTGTACTTGTTTGATAAAAATAAATAAATTTATCAATATAATCAAATTTTATCTTTGTACCAACTAATTAGGAAGCCAGTAAATTCTATCAATGATAAAATAAAGAAGTGAAGTACGTCTCCACGAGGCAAGTTTTCTAGCAGCTAGTTTACTATATTTGCTAGAGAAATTATCACTCATATTTACATGTCACAATAATTTAGCACTATTTTGCTAGCTGCAAGCAAAAACTAGAGGATAGAAAAAAAAGTGTTTATACAATCATAGCATTTTCCACTGTGTTTTCATACACATTTATACTTTTCATAACATCATTCTTCTTTCTACTAGCACTAGCCAACTATCCTATCCATTCAGTTTAGATAGCTGGCTGGTTGCAAGTTTTTACTATCCCCTGAGTTTACACAAGGCAATAAATTTCTTGCAGGCTAGTGAAATTCTAACTGCAACTTTTGACTAGCGGTAGTATTTACATGAGAAAAATGACTTGCAGCTAGAAAACTTGTCTAGTGGAGACATACCTTAAACAATGATAGTAGTACTGTTGGTGGTTGTTTTATGTTCTTTAAACACTTAACAAAAAAAAAAAAAAAAAAACAGAGAGATGCAAATCTATTAACAAAGTAGTACTTTATTTATAGGTTCAACTAAATCGATGTTTTTTTTCCAACTTTTGTGATGTTTCACAAAATATTAATTTTTTATTGGTGAAAATTTAATTTGTGACATTGCCATACAGAATAAAATAAACAAATAACTGATAATATGGTAATATTTTAATAATATTTGAGAACTGAATAGTGTTTAACAACCATATATATTTGTAGCTAATCAATAAAAAGAATCTCTTCATAAACCAGCCAATGAAAAACTTGAACCATTAGTTAAATCATAAAAATTCAGTAGTAAAGTTAAATTGGGTTAAACTTAATTTGATAGATTGTAAAACGATGTTTTACCTTCGAACCCAGTTTAAACTCTGGACTTAGTTTAAACTGCTATAGTAAAACAAGCCCTAAATAATATTTTTCTTCATAAAATCATATGAATGTGCCAAAAGGCATGCGTTTTTGAAATTTTTTAAGTGTTACAATTTTGCTATAACTCTGTTATGGAGATAACATCGATATTTATTCTTTTATAGCTGTGCTATGAAAATTTATGAAGTCTGTTATGCATAGCATGAAGAGATGAAGTGAGGCTATGAGTTAGTTAGGGTGCCAAATAGAATCAAATTAATTTTTTGAATTATAAATTCAACTAAATAATTTCATGAGAATTATTCAAGCTGGAAATGAAAATAAAATTGTACTTTCTGAAAAAAAAAGTGTTAAAACTGTTATCTGAGAAGTATTTTTGAATTTTGTAGAAATAGGTTTGATATTTGATGAGTTATAGTTGAAAATTCAGATCTGTGGATGAATTAGTTCAAGTACAATTTGTTTCAAACAAATTTTCTCGAGGAAAATGCAACATTCAACAATGAAATTTTGATAATTTGCTTTACAATGTTTGATAATTATTTAATTTTAATTTTGTGTAGATCTGTAGGTTGGCTTATAAGGTTTAGTTGAAAATCCAGAATCTAGTTCAAATACCATTTGTTGCAAACGCACGTTCTTCCAAATAGAGCAATACTCAACAGTGAAATTTTCATTATATGTTTGTCAATGATTGACAATAATGGAGATGTGATTTCATTAAAATCTAATAGTTCCTTTTTCAACGATTCTTAAAAATACTTAAAACTTTCTCATATAATTCATTAATGATAAGAGCTGATGAGAGAAGAATAATAGGGTGCTAAAAAAATTTTCAAGAATACCAATTTACAGCATTGTAATGTCTAACATTTCTATAACACCTACCCCAAAGTCTTCAAAATCTCTACAAGTTAGTCAAGCCCCTCAGGGAAACTGGCAAATATGAACCAGTGACATCATCGATTACATGAGGATTATATATATGATTATATATGTATACCATTATGTATATATATAAAATTTTCACGTGTCATCCGAGTTATATTTCTGAGTTTATCAAGCTTGACTAAACTGTAAAGATTTTAAAGACTTTGCACCTACCCAGGTCAATTGGTAATTTTGGAACATTTATATGCATATTATTTTTTGTAAATGAGATAAATTAAGCCTTATTTCCACGTCAATTTTCTTTGTATCTTGTATGGAATCCCTTTACGATACAATTTTTATTAACACATCGTTGAAACAAAGCAACAGTTCCCTCCTATAACCATCATACATTAGTTGTTCATTGATGGGTGTTTGAATCCTAGTAGTAGAACCTTTTTATTTTTTATTCACAAATAATTGTACAATAAACTTTCAAATCAGTGGTTCACTCACATGGTGGGCTTTTTCAGGCAGATTTGAAGTGGGTCAGCATCCATGATATGCCACTTTCAGAGCAATGACAGGAGGGGAGCCAAAGTGGCTGGGGTTTTTCCACAGCTTCTGGAGGGCAACCTGACATTGCTGAAATACAAAGTGGCATGCCTTGTTCAAGGCTACCTGCAATGTCAAAAAGATTTCTCCACCACCACTCTGCTTTTCATTACTAAAGTTTGTTCTAAATTTTGTGACTATCCAACAAAAATTGTGACCTCTACTGGGGTAACAGGACAAGGATCTAAGATCAGACAAAGAGAATGTTGGAAAAAGTATAAGAGACGAGAGTAATAAAACTTTTGCCTTTCTTAGCATTAAAAAAATTTTTTTTAAATGTAACATAGAATTTGTCTAACCCGCTCTCAAAGATATAATGTGAAAATAAAACAATACTGACAAAAAAATTACAGAAATATTATCTGTTTTAATAGGGATTCAAACCTGGGCAACAGGAGTGGTAGCAATAGCCTTATACTAAGGAGTCACGGTGGAACTTTCAAAAATGCATTTTTAAACATCACTACATAGAACACAACCGTAAATTATAGAACACCTATGGGCTATGATAAGCTATCAGACAAATAAAATTATACTCTTTGTCTAAATGTAGACCCTTCTGGTAAACAATAAATTGGCTTATTACTAGTCTTTCCATACATCCCGGTTTGAGGAACCAATTATAGTGTCCTAGTCAATTGAGATTCCTGTCCCTGTTTCCAATTTTACACCAAATTTATCCACAAAAAAAATCAGAAAATTCTACTTAAATGGGTAGGCTATTCTAGAGTATTATTCGGAAAATCCAATGGTGACGAAATATTGGTAGAATTTTAAAATAGAACAAAATCAACATCTGTCTAAAGTTTATGACTAAATGTACCCCAATTCACCCCTAAGTTGGTTTTTGAGTTCTATTTGCAGGAGGAGATTTTTTTAGAAAACCTAGATAGGTACCTACTTGAAAATTTTTCCTCAAAAATTGTTTTGGTGAACCTATACCCATCCTGTACCACTGTCCTGGTTTGGAATTTCATTATTGTGATAAGCCCACTTATCACTAATAAACATATAACCCTCTAAATATTCAGTCAAAAGTATTTGAACAAAAGTTGTATTTTTATTAGTCGGTGTGAGTATTTAATACGCACACCTGTGGAAACTAAAAATTTTTGCTACTAGAATCACTTCTGTTTCTATATTAAATATAATTTCAGTGCCAATTCCACTCTTCACTTCTATTTAAAAAACCTTTCAATTCCGAAACTGTTTTGAAAGTGGAATTATATCAAATATGGGTTTCACTTCCACTTTTTTCTCCACTTCAGCTTTCTACTTTGTACTCTGAATATTTAAAAATGATTGTTTTTTTCTGATAGACCTTAAAAATTTACACTGAATTATTATTGGCTATGAATTAAAGAATCCTAGGAATAGATCAGTCATGAATTTTATTTTTCATCCACTTCAAAAATATTTTATTTTTTTCGATTATATACCAGATAGACAGGCCCAGTAAAATCTTGTACAATGCTTCCCATTGAAGCACCGATAAATACAGAGTGTGACGTCACATTGGGGCAAGAAGTTATTTTACCCAGGTTATATGCTGTTATTTCCAAATTTTTAAAGTTGATTTTAGCAAGGTTGGTTTTTTTTTTTTTTTTTTTTTTTTTTTTAAATTGTACATAATTATTTCTTTTTTTTTCTATTAAAAAATTCATTTTAGAAGAAAAAATAAACTTTTTTAAATTTTTTTTTTCTTCAAAAATTCATTATGGGATTTAACATGCATTTGCCACATTGTGACGTCATTCATGTGTGTTTCAATTTCCACTGATATAACGAGACTATCTAGTATATGGTCGAGGTTTGTTTCCATCATGTAACAAAACAAATTTAACAGTGTTACTAAATTTATGCCGGCAAAAGTCCTGAGCTAACACGCAAGCCAAAGCACCACTTGCGGTGCTTCAAGATGAATTTGAGTTTTGGGTGCCAAAATTTTGCTTGAATTATGAAAGAAAAAACGTACCTATCGCCACCCCCTGGTCCTTCCATGATACCAAGATCAATAAGTAGATTTTCAAAAAATACCTACTTAAAACCTTTGTAACATTTTAAATTGAAGCTCAAGCCCCCATCCACCCAGAAAAATGCCTAGCTACGTTTTTTTAGATCCTAAAAATGTTAGATCAAATTGGATGATTGATAGCATTCCTCTTCTCCATTCCTGAACAAAAAAATCAACCACGGTACTCTCACGTGGAGGTAGTGATAATTAGTTCAATGATTATGATACGTACTTTTGCTGAATCTAGATCTCTTTTCGCGGGGTTCTTCTTCATCACTAGCATTAGAATCGTTAGCTGAATCATCTCCAGTAGGTTTAAAATCATCATCTTTATATTTTCTCTTATGAGAGACGTCAATGCAGTCATCATAATCGAAAACATATTTTCGTTTTTTAACCCTCGTTGATACACGGCGATCTGGTAAAAGTTGGGACTTTTCTTCGGCGTTGTCCTCCGAATCAGACGTTTCTTTACACTTGTTCTTCGAATGGTAGATAATTTCGCTTTCGTATTTTGTTGTGTACGGACATGACGAACAGGTAAATTCCTATGGAAAATATAAGCATTACACAAAAGTTTACACGTTGGAACCAAAAACCAGCATGTCTGAAACTTACACAAAAACTGGCCGAACAACTTAGAATATGGGATTTTAAGTCATCTTTGCCTAATGTCATATGTCTGCAACTGAGACCCATGCACATATACAAATCATAAGAAGTTTTCAAAGATTTCCAAAAATGATCATCATTCAAGATATCCACTTTTTCAACTGGAAGTCGTTCATATTTCTAAAGTGAATAAAATTGGTCGTCAGATGTAGAATACAAAAATGTTTATAACAACTTAGACGTATTAACTTTCAATAACTAACCATTTGAACGTTCCTTATAGCATTGAGCGTTGAATCTTCATTTCTGGAAGAGGAAAAACAACATTAATAAAGTCAAAAGTATTGACAATCGGCGAAAAACAACGAAAACAATAATTCTTACGGTCTATTGATAGATTCTCTTTTAGTTTCCGTACATGCGACGGGAATAAGTTTAGAATCACTGGTTGTAGTAAATTTGTTGACTCCATGAAATTTGACATAATGATGTCGTATACTACTTGGCTTCAGTGCTCTCGGACATAAGGTACATTTTTCTAGCAATTCATCTTCATCCTAAGAGAATACGCAAGAAGAGAACTAGAGACCAACACTCTACATCGTAATAGAAAATTGCTCAAAAAATCACCTTTTTCTGACAGAACCTTATGTGGCTGACGTATCCAATGACACTTTTCATTACTTTATCACACAATTCGCAAGAAAGTCGAATAGCTTTTTTTCTCAAAGCATCTGGATTCACCCATGACTGTAATATTCTGCTTATTTCTGCATCATCTTTAAGATTCTGAAGAAAAAAGACAGAGTAAAATATCATCAATATTTTTAACCCTTGAACAAAAATTACTTACAATTTCTGGTTCATCTTCCAACCAACACAAATAATAATGAGAGAGTTTATGATATTTGAGATAATGCCTCATGGTCATTTTTTTCTGACAGCGTCCACACACCACCTGAAATCACACCATTAACAGTGAATTGAAAACCGAATTATTAAAAGAATTTGACAAAACAGTAAAAAAAAATAGTTCACAGAATTTCAAATGAAAAGAAATTAAAATGAAGCAATGAAGCGTCGAAAATTATTTAATTAATTAATTTACATAATTTTGTTTTTCACGTTTCATTGGGAACACTAAGAATGAATGAATTTCTAAACAATTAACGAGCGTAGAAAAAGAGCAATTTCCATAAGAGATGAATATATGGAAATACGGTCGGAGAAACCCAGAACAAAATGTTTCATTTGCTAAAACCTAACGTCAGAACACTCTCTCTGATGATAAAATACTACGTTTTATTATTTGTTGTACTGGGCGGTAAAGTAATAAAGTCATTAACATATTAAAGGAGACGAAGTGGGCAAATCAACTAAACTAGAAACTCGTGAGTCTTAAATGCATATTTTACTTTATCCTGCATCAAAAACTTTCAACACTTCCTAATGTTGGATCTTCTTTAAGGCAGTCTGAAGTTAGTGAAATAAATGTAGCAAACGTTATATTAGGTACGTATTGGATATTCAAGAGCGAAGAAATGCGGAAGATTCAATAAACCTGTTCTATCAATGCATTATGAAGCAGAAATAATGGCCCTTATTTTAGAAGTTAACTTCTCATCTACTTTTTTTTTAAAACTCATTTGTATCATTTGCAATACAGACTTCACACTCCATTCGAAAATCAAAATAATGACCTATCACACATTATTTTTCTCTAATTAAGAAATTAGAATACATTTAGCAGCATACCACATTGTCCGCAGTGTCATCATCGATCATGACCACAGATTTTTTAAACACTCGAGAGAATTTTGATTTATTTCGAAGATCTGCATGATACAAAGCTTCATCAATTTTTATGGTTTCATCGGGAACTGGTTTTTCCACGACATGAACGTGCTGCATAAACAATGGGAAATGAAAATTCAAGAATTGGAAGACCTACTAACAATATATAACGTAAAATAACTTACCTGAGCGGAAATTTTCTTTTTCAGCAGTTTAGGTTTTGCACGATCAGATTCCTGTGAAAAATTAATGAATTATTTTAATTTTCATGCGTATACGAAAGCCCTGCCCTGCCCAAATAGTGTGCTCTAATCCGGTACTATCTGAATACTTAAATTTGCCATTTCGGGTTCTATTCCTTCATTTACGACCGCTTTTTTGGGCTTTTCAGTCAAATTACATTACAAAACATGACTTCATATTTAAAATCAGCGGAAAACTTATTTTTCAGGAAATAGCAGTTTCAACTTTTTTTTTTTGAAGAAAGTGTTTTTTTGTTTCGTTTTACGGTTTCTATTTTGACAATCATTAGATTTTATCAAAATTGGTATCGGTTTAGAATGATCCTACTACTGCTAAAAAGATGATGTCAACTGTTAAACGCAGAAATCGTACTAGGCTGGACAAGCGCAGGGCTGTTCATTCAAAACAAAGAGCTGCCATGAAATTACGACTAAATAGGTTCGGTTCATAAATGCCTTCATAGGTAACCGAAAAATTCCAATTTACAGACGGCTATTGGTCAATTAAACCCTTTAGCGACAAATGAAGCTTGTAAAGAGGAAATGTTTAAAAATATACCTGATCCAAGTCACTAGATCGACTCTCTTGTTTTACAACAGGAAGCATCATATCACATTCAGAAGAAGCACCCTGCAAATAAAAGAAAAAAATTGTAACAGCTGGATTGAATCAACATCCATAGAATGTTTCTTAGTGAGTAATAATATAATTTAATTTAATGTAAATTTTAAGCAGAACATTGTATTGTTATTCACATACTTTTTCCTCATTTATTTCTTCAGTTGGACGCGGCGATTGATTAGGTGCATGCATTTCTCTCTTTTTCAAAAAAAATGTTCTTTTTTTCAACGGTCTCCCACGTTTCTTCACATGCAAATTCGTACTGCTCGTACCAGTTAGATCAGTTTTTATCGATTTCATCTACAAAAAAAAGAATCACAAATAGTTACAAACTTCACTGATTCGAACGATTAAATTATAACTGGGAACGGTGTTATTCATTCGTCCACACAAACCATTAAATTTCGCTGATTATCATGCAGAAAATTGTCTTAAGACACTCGAAAACATTAAACAAAGACAACATAAAATAAATTTCATATTTCAAGTACTTTTTAATAATATTATTTATTGAGAAAATACGAAAAACGTCAAAGAACGGCCTTACGCTCAGTAGAAAAAAAAGAAGAGACTATCTGAAATAGAGAGATGAGGCAGAACCATGATTAATAGAAGTCGATAAAAGTTTAAACTTGAATCGCTGAATATAGTTCACGTACTGTTTTGAATCTAAAAAAAGCAAAAAAAAAATTTCATCTGATTTTAGCCCTGACACTCATAATTTTGATTCAACACGATTTTATAAGTCCAATACTAAATTTGACTTTCAGCAAAAATTGCAGAAAGATCAGGTATTCGAGTCATTAATTCGCTGAATTTGGGTTTCGATTATGGTTTGAATACAAAATCATTAAAATACTGCACTTAACTAAATTTAATTTTTTTTTTTTTTAAAACCCAATGAAAAATCAACAACTCAAGACGAGTAACCCTCAGAAAACGTCAATGAATACATTATATGTAAATGATAATTCCAAAAAAAGAATAGTTTTGTTCTCTAACGATTTTTAAAACAAGAAATATACCTCGATACCAGAAGAATCAGGAGGACTTAAACTGAACTGGTTCATCGGAGTATTATCGGCTCTTAGTGCATCATTAATATCACCCGATTCCTACAAATAAAGAAGTTATAAACAAAACCTATTCAATGTTCCTATTTTCAAAGAAACAAATAAATGAAAATACATACCTGGCCTACATCAAGAGTTTTCTTGGATTCAATATTCTGAACATCAGTGATGGATTTCCGCGGTCGACCTCTCTTTCTGACAACAATAATCTTCAAATGATAAAAATAATTTAATGAAAATCAATAACTGAAAAAAGTGAAATAAAATCGTGTATAAGAAAAATTCAAATACCTGAGACGGAGTACCTTCTGATTTCGAAACATTTTCTGTTTTCGAAACGTCGCTTCCATCAGATTTGGAATCCATCACTGTTTCAACTTCATTTGCAGCTTTAGTTGTCGCCACCAATTTAGTTTCTTGACCACAATAATTATTTTCCTAAAAAAATTTATTGGTAATAATACTAACTGGCAAAATATCATAACACTCCAAACTAAAAGAAATTAACCCATACCAATTTATCGTTAGACCCATAGGACTGAACACTATTTGAGTCAGAAGTACCATCAGATTTAATTTTACATGGCCTACCTCGTTTTTTTGGACTAACGTCCTAAAAATAAATTTCAAAAATATCGTAATAACACTAAAAAAGATTCTTTTCGAACCAAGCGAGTGAATCATGTTCAGTTTACAGAATAAAAAACTTACAGGAGATAAGTTTTCGCCGCTTCTCTCAACTTTAGAATTGTTCACCAAGATTTCTTCCTGATATATAAAATTAATTTTAGGTTAATTTTTACAAAAATTAATCCTGATAAGCAAATAAAACTAACCGATTTCTGAATTTGAGGAATCACTGTTGGTTTATCCTTGAGTGAAGGTCTTCCTTTCTTTCTCTTGATAATCACCTACAAGGTAAAGATGAAAATCATCTAAATTAAATTTTAGAATTAAAAATTAAAGAAATATCGACAAAAAACTCCACTAGCGTCCATTCGCCTATAATTTTAAGAAATTTACAAATTTGACGTTCATTTTTCAACCTATTTTTCGACCCTAAGGGACTCAAAATGAGGCTTAGTTATGACTTTTTACAATTCATTGTGAATCAAATTTGACATTCGTTTTTTCATTCGACCCACTTGAAAAGGGGCCAATTTTGACATTTCATATTTTAATGTGTAATGTATTACCATTCAACTTCTTGAGGCGCTGAGTTTTAATCTGACGTTCATTTCTTCATTCCACCCATTTTTTCACCTCCAGCAGCTCAAAAAAGGGACTAATTTTGACGTTTCACATTTAATTGTATATATTGCTGGCAATGTTTCTCAAGACACTGAATTCACTTTTTCATTTAACTTATTATTCAACCCCCAGTAACTCGACAGAGGCATATTTTAATTTGAAAATTTATTATTAATTCGTTTTACAATCTCTTAAGACAATAAATTACGTCCCTTTCCGCAACATTAGGAAAAGTGCAGAACTGTAACTTAGAGGAGGCTCTTCGATTAACCATACAAGTTAGAACAACTGAGAAAACAAACTTTTTTCTCATATCTACTTTTGCCCCACTTGGTGATTGGATTCGAATTCTAACAGTATTACACGCTGTATGTGTCATTTCCTTCGTTTTAAAATGTTTTATTTAAGAAATAAATTTTTGGTATATACCTGCCAGAACCAGTCTTTTCTTAAGGCAAACCAGTTTTTTCTCAAAGCAAACTCTATGTTGCCTTATATCTCAAACAAATAAAAGGATTTAATTTCAGTAAAAATGACTCACGGAGATATGGCTCTTTAGCAAACAAGTGTCTCGCGCTACTTACTCTACTCTCTATTTTATAAATATATATCATATCACCATTTCACTAATGGAGTATTCAATCAATTGGAATATGTTTTTTGCTACGATACCTACTCAGTGACCATGCTTGTCTTTCAGGATGGCTGGGTTTGATTTTCCGTAATTTCGACTTGAAAAAAAATTTTTTTTTGAAATGTTCAGGGAGAAATTAGGTAGGGTGGGTTGTTTATGGCGGTTTAGGAAACGAAGCCTTCATTAAAAAAAGGTTATTTTAATTCTAACTTTCAATCACGAGGCATTTCTATAGTGCATGAAAATTTAAAAAAAACCCACGAAGTTATTAATGAAGATAGAATAAGGAGCCACAAGACGCTTGTCATTATACCCAGATATGCTCACTTTGTGTGATGATTATTTTTAGTTTTTTTCATCATCAATTACTTGTTTTTGATTCTAAGTATACATATACAGTAATATGAACAATCAGGTATCCATACACATACATATTTCAACTTAATTGTTACAAAATCAAGAGAATTTCATGAATTAAAATTACTCACCGTATTTGAGGAAGGGTTTGAGACATTATTTAAAGCTTCGATTAATTTTTTCTTCTTAGGAGGCCTTCCCAATTTTTTCCTCGAGGGTTTTTCGCACTATAAATTAAGTTACAAAGAAAAATAAGAAATCTATGCCAACTATAAGATGAAAAAAAAAAAGAAGAAAAAAAAGATTAATACCCATGAGGTAAAAGAAGTATGCTCGCTGAAATCCACTTTTTTTAACCACGAATGAATATCATCATTTGGATCATCGTCTTCTTCGTGGATTATTTCTTCAATTTTACTATCATTTAAGCTTATATCGGCACAATATGAGTCATTAAAACCAGTATCACACTCTGATTCATTGATCTAAAAAAGGAAAATAATAGTTAAGAACTAGTTTGGTAGTTATTAACGAAAGTAGCACTTTTTGATAGTCACCGTCGTATTTAAACTAAACTCTTCAATTTGTTCTTCATTTTCAATTAGATTTAGGGAAGTTTTATTCACAGGTAACGCATCATTTATGTTCGAAGGAACAGTTGAGGAAACTTTCTTTTTTAGTTGTGGTATCTGTCACCAAAACAAAAATAATAATAATCCAAGAATAAATGAATATATTAGTGATAAATCCGGCTTCTTACTTTTGAGCTGGAACTCTCAGTAGGTTTCTTGCGGGGACGTCCTCTCTTCTTCACAGCTAGTTCTCCATCGCTCTATATCAAAATCGGTTTAAGTCAAACAACAGACAAAAAATAAAGAAAGAAAATAAATACTACCGAAGAAAATGGAAAAGAATTCTCGGTGGCGGACGAATCACTAAATTCAGCTTTAAGATCGATACCATATTCGAAATCCGGGAGTATCAATTTTTTTCTCTGCCGAACGCTTCTCTACAATAAATGACCCAAGTAATTGAAACAGGTTAAGATAACAACATGAACTCCAGAAGAAAAGAATCGTAAAAATGGGTACTTGTTTAATATTGAGATCATCAGAATTCTGTGCTACTAACTGCGATTTCCGAACACGGAAAACATTATCATTTTCATTATTTTCAGAAGATTGCATTCGGGAGTTTGGAGTACTATGAGTGACATTAGGTTTCTTCATTTTGAGGCAGTTCCCAATCTTTTTACTGCATGACTTTGAATATTTCTACATAAATTCAGTTCAATTCAATAAAAAAAAATTAATCAATCAATAAATTACGATTTCGAAATTAAGTAATGAGTAAGATATAATACTTATTTTAAAAAAATAACTAACCATCTTTGGAAATTCATCGGAAGTGGTGAGACATGAACCTTTTTTACGTGGGCTAGACTCGAGTTTAATATCGGGCTCAATTTTATTTTCGATTGTCACGACTTTCTCCGAGTTTTTTCCATTTTTAGGGTGATTCATACACTTGTCAACTTCAACTGATTGTTCTATCGTAGATAAGGGTAGAGAGGGTTGGATTTTAGAAACATTTTCGCTAACTAACAAAGGCTGATCCACAGTATTTTGATGAACGTCCAATTCAGTAGCAACGGAAAAAGATTCCTCGGTTGCTATAGCAGAAGATGAAAGTGGAAATGAATGCTTTACGTCTTTGAGAAGGGACTCTCGGTCCATTTCAGGAATTTTTCCAAGATCATCAATTTTAAGATATAAATAATTTTCATCGCTTAATGAAACAGCAACATCAACTTTTTCAGTAAGTTCACTGATGACATCCTGAAAAATTTATAAAACATATAAAAGAACAAATAGACAATCATAGTTAGGTTTAAATTATAGATACGTCCAAATTTTAGCTCGTGAATAAAAAAATATTAAAATCTTAAAAGTCCAAGAGTGACCAGACTTGATGTTATTCACTATTTTACTGACCTCATCATTATTTTCCAGTATTTGATCAACCTTTTTGGATGTTTCAAGAGACGATCCATTACCTTCAAACAAGTTAGCTGAATCAGTCAATTTCATTTGTTCCTGAAATTAGATACAAAGCCCACAATATTATTAAAAAGAAATAATTGTCAAGAGAAAATTTTTCGAATATTAATAATTTTACGCGGCACAAAAAACAATTAAGAAAGAAAACATCATCGCTCCAGCGTAATAAAAGTGCTCACACCCTATGTAAAGCACTGATAAAAATAGAGGAAAAACTCTTGTAGCAGCGCTAGATAGATTTCGCAACAGTGATAAGAGAGAATAAATCGAAAATGAAATTAAACTGAATTGAATGTTCAGTACAATATGAACACACGCCAGTTTCCCAAGATTAAAAGATAATATGAATCGGAATTACTCAAATAAATTTCAATACAATAAAATAATACACACCGCAGAGGCCAATATATTGCAGATTTCATTCTCGACTTGAAGAGATACGTTCCTATTAACTTCATTTTTTGCATCGTCAACTTTCTCAACACCTTTTTCAGTAACAGCAGTAGGTAAATTGACAGCTTTAGTTGTTTCTCCAATTAATTGTGAACTAGATTTACCTTCTTCGGAAATATTGGAACAAATATTACGGGTTAGGTTTTGTTGGGAACAGACTATGGATTTTCCGTCAACCAGAGATTGTACTTCATCATGAACGCTGACGGCAACAACAATGCCATCGGAATTATTAGTATGTTCTATATTAATCGAACTATCGATAAGGGGGATCTGAGTTCTATTTTCTAAGCCTATCTCGGATGATTTTTCTTCCAATGTCTGAATATTAGCGGTTACAGGGGAATTAGAAATTTCAACAACTTCATTTATCGATGATTCACCAGATAAATTATTCGTATTGTCCGATTTACTATTTGATATTCCGGTTCCATTGGTCATTTTAGTAAGTGTTCTAAAAAATAAAAATAGAACGTACGATAAATTGATAAATCAGAAACCAATATAATTTCTGAGACAAGGAGATATACATTAAGACCCGAATGCAAAAATGATATTAATAAGTATCAACAGTGACTAAAGAATTACTTACCTTAATAAAGTTTTACACATTTAATTGATAATGGAAAAAATTTAAGAATTATACAGGATTAAATTAATAATGAATTGTATTGTGAAGTTATAATTAAATATCGTTCTTGCATTCAGTCCTAATAGGCGGATCAATATGATAATGCAGTTAAACAATATTAATTCAAGTTACCCTTCTAAAATACTGAGCGATAGAATTTCGGCGTCGGGATTTTTAATTTTTTTTTTGTAACTATCGAATCCGGATACATTGAATGAGATGAACTGGTTTTTGTATTCTTCTCTTGATCACTGCTATTTTCCGAAACATACAGACTCACAGGGTCAGAAATTTTTGTATTATTCATTGCGACACCATCTTGCAAACTAATGTTTGGTCCATTTTCTGGATGCTGCAAAATGGAATGTGCTTTGAAGTAATTTTCAGAAGAATAATAACAATCACAAGATTCACAATAGGCAGAACTAGTTTCCATCGTAAAACGAATCTACAAAATAAGAAAAAAATAGAACATTAAAAAAAATTAATTGTACGAAAATAATTTATCACAGAAATTGAGAAGCCTAAAAGCAACGCACTCCTTCGCAAGTTGCAGTATGTTGACAATATTCCACAGCGTCCAAAGCGATGAAGTTACAATTAGCTTTTGTACAACTTATTCCTTTATTCTTAACGAATCGATTTTTCCAATCTGTATTCTCATCTTTTTCCAAGTTAGCGGTGACAGGTTTGTCGGTAGGATGATGCGCCATATGAGTTTCAAGAGAATTTTTGGTAAAAAATCGTTTACCACAAATAACACAAATATGTTTGCGATTACTGCTATTATATGTTTCCTGCATCATATGAATATATACGTATGTGATCAGTGATAAGAACGAAAAGAAAGCAAAATCGCACAATTCATTATTTCATGAATAACAAAAGGTACCCCACAAACTTGAGAAATGCAAAAAAAATGACTAATAACTATTAAAAATTCATACGAATGGAAACATCTCACCACATTCAACACAGGAGTTTTAATTACATCATTGCTGTTCTCCTTCGGCGTAGAGTAATACAGGAAAGCGGGATCGAAATTAATTTTTTTCTTCAAATCTGCGAACAAATAACGTACATTGTAAGAGAATAAAGTTAAAATAAGTTTAAATCGAATTTTGGACGTAGTTTTCTGATACTGGAGTGCAGTGACATATAGTGTTATCAACATAAAATAATAATTTTTTTCGTTTTGAAGCACCAACGCGCTCAATTCAGGCAAATATTTTCAAAAATTAAAACTCATCTTCGTTAACAAATTTGGAATTCAATCAAATGTAACGTTATTAAAATATTATAAAAACTCGAAAAAAGAATGATGTAGTCGTATATTACCTTCCATGATTTGAAATGGAAATTACACTAATAATACTTGGTTTAACCAGTTTACACGA
Source organism: Ericerus pela (assembly GCA_011428145.1). Classification (NCBI taxonomy): domain Eukaryota; kingdom Metazoa; phylum Arthropoda; class Insecta; order Hemiptera; family Coccidae; genus Ericerus; species Ericerus pela. The sequence continues at coordinate 245,989 of WOFM01000150.1, read as the reverse complement.
ATTATGCATTTGTTCAAAACATATAAGAGGTCACACAATAACAAAAAATAGATTTTTATACAGAAATATTAAATAAAAATTGAGGATTGATGCGAATTTCAATAAGAAATTTATTCAAATTCAGAACTATACTGTACATTACCATCGCGATTTCTTCATGAATTGTTTCAACAGAAATGCGGATGCAGTACACCTCAAGAATGACTAAAGTCGTTCATATTCACGTACAAAATCTCATTCATTTCATCTTCATTCAGCATTTAAATAACAAACCGTTCATTTAGAAAGAATCATTTTAAACGATCCGTTCTTTAGATAACACGACCTCACTGATTTTGAGTATGGCTATGGACAAAAGCGAAATGGAATTCAAGGTTTCAAGTTCACGAAATTTTATCTAAGTTGGGCCGTTGGGGGCCCCGATTGTTGAATTCTGAAATGTTTCATGAATAAGTATAAATTTTCATGTTACCTTCAAAATTGAATGCTTACATCACACTCAGTCATATGGATACCATCATCTAAGAGTAAATTACAGAATCGCGTGTATAAATAATTATTAATAGTCGAGTACTCAAAATACATAAAGCGCCTATTTCGAGATGAACATTAAAACTGAAAATTATTTTTATTTTCTTGTTCTAAACTTATAAAAATAAAGCGCCTAACTTGCCAACAATGCAATAAAAGTTTAAAAATTATCAATAAACAAGCAACGAATGAGCCCGATTCCACTGCTACGAAACCAATTTTATTGTCAGTTCTGGTCGAATAAAATATTTGTCATTGTTCTCCAAATAATCTTATAGTAATTAAAAATATATTGAAACATCTTTCTATGAGAATATTTGCGAACAAAATAAACATAAACGAGTATACGTCTTAATTACTTCAGCGCTCATAATTGTTTTCAATACGGGGTTATCCAACGGATCAGAGGAAATAGTCCGATTACAAATCAGAGAAATTTTTTAATTTTAGTCAAAACCGAAAGAGCTGGGAGGGTAATAAACAAATTTTTTATATTTTTAAATAAAATCTGTATACTCAACGACCTGAACGTCAATAAAGTTTCACAACTACCAAAAAGATGACGCGCAATTCATATAATGTAAATGTACATGTATACGGTACCGTATAGACTATATAGGTATTCAATTTACTTTCACAGAAAACAAGCGCCATTTGTTGTAATCGAAATAATATATAGATATAGACTATAAATTTCTAAAATTAATGGTTCATAGAACGAGAATTTTTTTTGTTCGAATAATGTTAAACAATACTGAAGATGATCGAGAAAAAAATTTTTCGTTCTAAATTTTGGTCAATGTTTTCATAAAATGATCGAACAATATTGTGTACAACAAAGCGATTAGTCAAAATAAAATTTGAACTTCTGTTCTGTTCTGTTCTGTTTAGCGGCAGTCAAAAATAGATCCAGAAAACAATTACAGTGTTTCGTTTTTTTCCCTCACTCGCAATTTGTTCTCATCTAATGAAATGGAACAAAATATTTCGAAGATATACTGAAATTATCAACCGAGTACGGTCGTTTGATATTCATTATTAACATTCTTGTTTTTTTGAGTATATTGACGATGTTTTTTTCAAAATATAAAACTTACTGTCAATGAACATTTTTTATTAAGAGTAATAGTTTCATATAGAACTACAGAAATCAATTCTTTAACTTCCAAACTTCAAATGTCCAAAAAAAACCTTGAAAAGTTTTCCGATTTTTGAAACATATAGATTTTAATTCCTTCTGAAATCGCTTACCTACATTACTTATCAGCTGCAGTAGATTGTGATGATATAATTAAACTACAACATACCTACTAAGAAACGCTAAAAGTAAAATATTTTTGTAAAATTTAGAGACAGATTTTCGTTTACCTTTATATTCAACACTTCATGCTTCGACCGTTTTTCATTCTCAAATTATAAATCATTAATATGAAAATAAAGAGAATATCAGTTTTACTCACCTTCATTGACGTCCAAACTCATGGAAAAATTTACAAAATCTTCATGTGGAATTAATTTTCCACGCTTTTAACGCAGAACCAAAATTCAAAAATAAATAGTTTCTCTTTAAATCACGGAATACGACAAAATCTCCTAATCTCCAGCATAAACCACAACGTCTGCAGGACTACGTAAGACAACCAATGAATGACATCTCATGATTGGCGAATTTTTTGTTTTATACTCGACGTCTCTAGTTACTGTCACTACTACAAATTTTTTTGATAATTAATACAACGAAAAAAAACGTTTTTTTTTTCATTGAGGGGTTGGTTGTCGTCGTAGACGTTATTGTCGTTGAGAACTTCGAGTTTAATGTCTAACATGACTACAATATGAGTGAGAGTGACCATAGTCAAAAAAGTGTTGTCTTTAATGTTTCATTTATTATTCATAAATCACGTAACTATAAATCATAATGAAAATGCTGGGAAGATATAATCTGCATGATGGTAACACTGCAATTTATTTGCCGGATCCGCCGGATCGGAAACGTTAACGTTATTCAAGTCTGAAGTTTCTTACTGTAGTTGGTTTGTTCTTGTAGAGAAACTGTATTTTGTACTTTGAATTTGTTGACGGGAGGGTATGAAGTAGAAACTAGACCGAAATGAAAATAGAATATGGAAAAGAACAACTTTTTTTCATATTCTAAATGGGAAGTAATATCACTTACTGCGTTATTCAAAATTTTAATTTTTATAGGTTATCCTTCAGTTTTCATGTGCATACCTACTGTAATTAATTGTTATACCCCAGTTTAAACGTTAGATTATTTTCTTTCATGGTGAGCATAGACACTGGGCAGGCTTCTAGGGACTTGATGAGTACCTAATGAGTTTTTCATATAAAATGGACAATAATAAAAAATTTTAAGACGGCGAAAAACAAAAATTAAAATTACAGGACTGTTTTATATTAATCTTTCTTGTGTGTGTGTGAATAAGTGAGTGAGTGAGTTTGTCATTGGAATTAATCCTAATTATAAGCTTTTATTTTCAATTTATATTTTTGATGTCGCCATTATAATTCAAAAGGGAATTAATAATTGTATTTTTCGAGTTGAAGATTAATCATACAAAATAAAAACTTTCGCAATTTTATTGTTAGCATTTTCATGGAGGAGAAAAGAATTGTCAGTTCTTCATCAACAATTTTCGATTCTTGGAAAAGAAAAAAAAAACATAGTTACGTGATCTTAGGAAAACACAGAAAACATATCGACCAAACTGCACAGAAAATAAGAAGTGAGGAGCTGAGAGTATGAATGAATGTCAACGATCATCAATAATGAGAATATCCCAAACCTCATTAATAGGTCATATAATTATTTTAAAATAAAGTCGGGGAAAGGAAATTTCAGCATAATAATAAATTTGTGTATTTAATTCTTCCCGTATGTTTCATTGACATCGCCACATTTATAATATTGCGTTATAACGGACTGTTCTTTTTTTCTCTTACAGCCTTTAAAGACTTCAACTTTCAGTTTGTTCAAATATTGTTGTTTTTTTACTTAATAATATTAATTTATTTAAATGTCTTCATGCGACTGCCAGAAACGTTCGACAGATCGTAAACAGAAAGTTTAATCTTATCTTTTTTCTTTTTTTTTGTTGAGTGTTCAAAGTAACTCTCCGGGTTATTTTTTTCCCTTTTCGTTTCAGTGGAACCGCCATCAGCAAGAATTATCATTTCCCACTCTTGCTTGTGCATATTTTCTATTTTTTTTTATTATGTTTGTTCGTAGTGCATGAATTATTTTTTCATATTTAATTCTTTTACATAAACATTATTGCAGTCTGCGATGAGTGCTGGTCAAGTACCTAGTTGTTATAGGTGCTTGGTTTCACCATCGTAAACTGGTGAGTTCGAGACTGGTCACTGCCATATTCTCGATTAAAAACTGCGGTGTGTTCAATTCGCTACAGATGCTTCAGTTTGAAGAGGAACATTTAAATTCGTGCTGGTATACTATTGACAACGTATCTCAACCACATGGGCATTTCATGTTTTTCCTCAAAATTTTTTAGGATATGATTGAATTCGCGAAGGGAGAAGCAAAATTTTTCGACTTCGTAGTCATGCTAATCGGATAAAATTGATGAAAACAAAATTCGAAAACAAATTTTTTCAATGTGGTGCTCGAGTATGGGAACAGTACAGGAAACGTCACCCATACCGAATCATCTCCCTCCATTCTGGCATCGACGTACACTTTGTTTTACATATACTCTAGACCCTGTGTAAAATCTGTAGGAAGCCAAAATACAATAAAACAAATCTTAACTTCTTGCAACAGCCAAATAACAGGCGCTATCATCTCTCCTTTTAACTTGTCCATTCTCTCGGTATTAAAATTAAAATTAGCTCGATTCAAAAACGTCTAGTTTCATTGCTCTTGGAATCCTTTTTCTTCGTATTATTATTTGACAATTGAGAAAGTTTTGAAAAACTTTACCAAAAAAAATATACAAACAATTTGTCAAAATCCTAATTAATGATGCAAATTCAACTTCCATAAATTCTTTGTAATTATTCTTCAAAAGCGGAGGCATCTAAACCTAAAAGAGAGGTTTCTCAGTAGCTACTAAGCACAGACTCCACTATTTTCCCCCAATTTCTTATAAAATTACACACTCAATGGAAGAACCTAATCAAATAATGCTTTACCTAGAACCAAAAGAACAAAAATTAAAAAAAAAATAATTTATTTGATTAACGTAATAAAACATGCATCTGAAAAGAACTTAAGTAAATTATAAATATTCATTTAAAATGCTACTCAGAATGTACAATTTCCACATGAAAATACACATAATATTTACAGAAAAATTCAAATTAAAAAGAAAATTAATGATTATATGACTAGAAACTAAAATGGTTTCGATAATTTTTCATTTAGGAATTTCTTGGCTACCAAAAATCACATTGAAAATAACAAACACGGTCAAATCTCATATTCGCATCCACTGAAGAAAGGTTCTTAGCTTAGTTAAGACTCAGATAAAAGTATTTCAATATTTTAGAAAAATACAAAGAATAAAGGTATCAAAGCATCTGAACAAACACAAATTAAATTACCTATAGCTAAAAAAATTGACGTTAGAATGGAAATATTTCATATTTTGAAACTAATGCATAAATGCAATTAAAATATAATAGAATTAATTCATCTAATTTAGCAGTCAAATTTTGATTATTAGAATAATTTTGACATAGTATAAATCAAATGTTTAGTAGTTTCCACCCACAACGGATGACGTACCATTTTTGACAAATAGAAAATCAGATGGAAAATTCGACGTAAAAATTACAATACGTATTCATTAAAAAATAGAAATTACAAAATGGACAATGGTAACGATTATCTTCCCTATGACTAGACCCTTAACCATGAAAAGAAAATTTAAAAAAAAACAATTGAAAAAACGAACACTCCAGAAAATTTACAAAAATTGTCGATACATCAAATACAAATATAATCAAAAAAAGGTTTTCACGATGAAAAATCGTGAAATTTTCAAAACGATTTAATTCTATATTACAATTCAGAAGTTTCTAAATGGATGCAACTTAGAACAAATAAAAGTATAATAAACTTGACGGAATATCATTTCTTACGTTCAGCTTTTCTCATTTATAATTCAATGAAAAATATTGAAAATCAATTACAAATATACCTACGGTACGGTCACAAGAAAACAACGGAATGATTGTTCAAATTTAATGCAAAATACAAAAATTTTACCATTAAATTATAATATTAGATAAAAACAAGACTAACGAAAACCACGAAATCAAATGGCTGATTTTTAACGAAGTTTAAACGTAGTTTACTCAGTCTTTCGGCAAAATTTGAAAATAATAATTAAACATTATCTTAACATTAAAAAACTTTGGTACTAATGTCCCGAGTCATACAAATTCAAGAATAATTTTTCAGATGAATTATCAAATAATACTTGAATTTTTTTAGAGTCACTAAGAACATTTCATGAATATCATACAAGCTCTTCAAAAAGAAACATGGAAAAAAAATTATTCATTACAATTATTTTTTATCGAAAATTGGTAATTTTGATTTTACAGCACCTTCACAAATTAATAATCGCTGATTTGTGGATCGTTTTGACAAAACATGAGAACCGCCGCTGAATGGTTTTTCGAATAATTTTCTTCTCGTGTAATAATCCAAGGAAGATCTAGTAATTGACTGTGTATCATTCTGCATCCAATTTCGCCTAACAGCAGCAGGAAAATTTGAAAATCTATTCGGTGAATCCAAGAAGTCTAATTTATGACCAACATTTGAGTTTCCATTACCAATTTGTTTTCTTTCAAAATATTCAACAATTTTACTGATATGCTGCGGTTTCTATAAAATAAAAAAAAATTAGTTGTGAACGTTTTAAACTAGAAACCTTTAAAACTTTTCATATTTAATAAATTCGATACAACCTTTGACTATATAGTAATGGACAAGTAAAGCTCCATAAGACCAATTTATTTTTTAATGTCAAGACATGCCAGGGAAAAAGGAGGCAACCCTAGCATGTCTTCTGCGTATTTTCAACGTTTTTTTTTGAATTCACCAATTTAGAATACATTTGATAAAGGCATCAAAGATAACGGACATAAACACAGAGCAAAGTAAATCAAAAGGTACGCTCTGGTTGCCCATTTATCACCGGCATGTCTAACCAGAAATCATCTTTCTTTACTGGTCCAGTACTATACACATATTCAAAGGATACAACACATTAATTTCTTAGGTGAATACGGTGGAACACGCATGTTTGGATTCCTTACCCTGTAAATGTAAAAATGTTGCCAGTTTTCTTTTTCCTTGTAGAATATATCATACTTATATTATTAAAATTTGTCGGCATTTTTTTTTCTCACATACAAACGCTCATCCAGTTGTTTAATGTTTTTTTTTCATTCATGTAAATTTTTTGTACTAATAATTTTTTTAAAAATGAAAAAAGTTATATGAGGGGATTCGAACCACACACCTCCAGCACATCAAACATACATTTTCCACCAGGCTATGGTGTTTGATGCTAAAATACCAATAATAACAATTTACAAATATGTTTTTAGTCAATTCCTAATAACCAGATATATGACAACTGCGAAAAGAAATACGCTATTAATGTAATTTAAAAAATAAAATACAACTACTGTATTCAATGCAATGGTGGGACCTGGGGTGGGACCCATGGAAAAGCGCCAATCATGAGTCGTAAATCATGAATATGTTGGTCACTCAAATTCTTCTGCACTCTATTTATAAACTTCCACTTTTTGGGAATCAGTGGGGCCTCTGCTGTTTGCTCTACAGCAATGGAACTCGGAGTATTATTAGAAGCTTTCATGAGCTACAAATTCGTGTCAAAATTTTTTAAATTCAACTGCTGGTTCCAGAGGACTGGATTCTCAAAATGAACACACACCATGTCGTCATCATGATAACCGCCATAAATTAAAAAATTTTGGCTTGAAATTTTTATGGCAGTTAGAGACTATTAGGGATTATTTTGGTATTAAATTTCTGGTTTTCAAATGGCAGCCATTATAAAATTTGATACTTCTGGAAAATACACACTTACTGCCGTTGATGAGTGGCAACGATATTACATTTACAGGGTAAGGAATCCAAATATGCGTTGGGCACGAAAAAACGTGTCAACGCAGAATTTAGATAAAAAACAAATTATGATACAAATTATACTAATTCTCGTTTGTCTACCCAAAAATTTAGAAGAATAAAGAAGTTATATTTTAGTGTATTCGAATCAAATTGTTTTCAAGGACTTATTTCTTCAATAATTAATTATATTATCAACATGGTATAGGATTGCACTGAATAACCAATCTTCTATCTTATATATAAATAAAAATGAAAATATCTGTTTGTTACTAACCTAAAATCTCCGAAAGTTCTCCACCAATTGCTTTGAAATTTTAAGGAACTATATGTGTTGTCTCAAGAAAAGTTTTTTATCTAACTTGGAGGTACAAAGTCTTTTTGGTGGCAATGTTATGATGTTTGAACTTTTGGAGATCTTAGGTTAGTAACAAACGCATCTATCAAGCAAGGCTGATACCCCACCAGCGAGTACAGGCTACAATTATATTTTTTTAAAGAAACGCTAACAAAGTTTGATAATAATAAATAAACTTATGAATTTTCATGAAAATAGGCTCTTCAGACTTCCTCCCTCCATCACAATTAAGACCTGGATTTTTACCCAGTTTGCTTGCAAATGGGGTATTAAAATTAACCTCACAAATGGGTTACGGATGATGAAAATTATCCATTTCATGACAAGAAAATGAGTGGTAAAACTGTTCTCATTTTGATTTAATTGTGTGTGTGTGTGTGTGTACACACACACTCAAGCCCTGAAGCTGCGCTTTAGCTTGTGCCAGCCCCAGATTTTTGCTGGCATACCTATGTAATACTGTAAAATTTGTTTTTTCAGCAGAAAGTAACAAACATTTTTTTTTGTGTCTGTGAGTAGTGATGCAGTGAATCAAATTTGAGGAAATAATTGGCAAAATAATATCGGGGAAATAATTGAGACAAATAATACCAGGGAAGTAATTTCATGAAATAATTAACAGCTTGTATGTTTATTATAATGGTATATCACTAGAATAAATGTACAAGCTGTTAATTTGTTCATTCAAATTATTTTTTCCCCATATTATTTCTCCAATTATTCCCTCATATCTGATGCACATGCACTACTACCACACAGCCAAACACATACAAAAAAACATGTTCGTTGCTTCATCTGAAACAACAAATTCTACAAGTGAAAATCCAAGGCTGGCACAAGCCAAAGTGCTGCGAAGAGTTGCCTCTGGGATTATATGTATACACATAAGTGTGTGTGTGTGTGTGTGTGTGTGTGTGTGTGTGTGTGTGTGTGTGTGTGTGTGTGTGTGTGTGTTTGATTTTAGTATCTTGGTCGGACACACACCTGACTCCTCACCAGCTTTAGTCGGACTAAAAACGTTGGTCGGACACACACAAGGTCCGACCAACGTTTTAACTGTTTTTTTGGATTCAGGGGGTTATATTTGCATTGAAAAAGTTGGAAAATGTTAGTCTTGTAAAAAGTCCGACTAGCATACTTATGGCCCACTCATCAAATGTTACACCCCGTGTGTGAAATTTTATTTTGGAATTGACAATAGTACTACGTTGGTCGGACTTCTGTGTGTGACGTTGGTTAGACTTGAGTCTGCTGGTATGTTAGTCAGACCTTTTAAAATCAACGTTGCCACAGTTTTGGTTATGATGTGACAGCTGCAAATAATAATAATACTGGATAATAAAGGAAAAAAAAAAAAAAAAAAAAATTTTCCAGTTGACGTTGACAAGAGATTTTTTTTAGTCAGTACTTGTGGTCTGTCTTACGATAGATGCAAATGATATTAAAAAAAAAAAACATTTTCAAGTCAACAGTAAGATGAGAGTTAACCTTGAAATTTACCAATTTTAGTGTAAAATTTAATAATAAAAAAAAAATACACACCCGTTGATATTGATGTATGTTCTATTGAATTATTTTCTTTTCTGTTCATTCTTTTGTTGTTTCTTCCCGTGAGTGTTCTATTTTTTTTTTTTTATTACACGTGGTATTATATTATAAGATGATTACATGTAAAAAGGCAGTGACAGAGAATGGTAAATGGCATTTGATTAAAATAATTGAATTTTTTTGAACTACCTACCTATCCTGGATAAACTGTGTAGCATTTTTTACTAGGTACATATGTTATAGAAACGTGGATCTAAGGTATGGTCAATATACCGGGAATTTTATTTCAAAAACATGGTCTTACAAAATGAGCTACTTGACCTAGCAAGCTATCTTTATTTTCTGAAGATCCAAACCAAGATAAAAACTTCACGTAAAGTTCTAGAAATATCTGTCAGGCACTTAGACGACACTTTGTTAGGCCCACATGGAAATGATTGAGAAATTGAAAATGTGGACTTTTTTCTTCTGTTTGTTTAAAAAAGTAGTACGCCTATGCATCAGTTATTAAGAAAACCCCCGAATTAGAATATGTATAAAAGTAACAGAAGTTGTAGAGAGTGTCAGGAAAATTTTAAGGTTGGTAAATTGGGGGGTGCGAAGGTTTGAAAGGATTAAAAGTTAATGAAATGATGATCAAAATCCTTCTCAAACTTGAATGAAAGGAGTGACTAGGAAAGAAAACTGCTTATCAAAAAGAACTAAGGAAATAATGAAAAAAACTCTAGAGCAGCAAGCCTCGCTGGAAAAAGTAGGTTTCTGAGAAAAAAAATTATGAATTTTGATAGTTAAAATAATTGTTTTAAAGCTTATAATGAGTAAATGGTATGTTATGATTAAATGAAATTTGTCAACTGTTGACGAAATATTAGACATTGTGAAATTTAGAATTATTTCTTGATATGAAAAAATCAGATCTTGAGGAAGCTCTACCGGAAATATTGTCAAACCAAAACTGATAGCCAGTGGCGTAGTTATGGGGGGGGGTATGGGGTTAAACCCCCAAAATTTTTTTTTAAACAACAATTTTGTACACTAATAATTTTTTTTCAAGTTTGTAGTTTTTAGCAGTCGAAAACCTCCTATCAAATTTGGTCTGACTTTCACAATAGGGAATGGGACTTACATAGTTATTTGTTTCATGATCTCCAGATTCCAAAAATACCCATCTCGCATTTTCATATTTCTTTATTTATTTTATTTAATTTTTTTTTTATTCCGGCCTATATTTTTTTGGGAAACAAAAACAGACAAATGGCTGAACCAATAAGGCTGAAGTTTGCACCAGAGGTCAGTTTCAGTGTAAGAAGGGTCTGATAGAAATTTTGAGTCAATTGGTTTAGCGTTTTCGGAGATATTGGCCAAAATATAGCTAAAATGAGCAGGTTTTTAAGGTTCATTATACCACACCCCTGTGCCACAAATTGAAAACCTGCTTTTCTAGCGGGGCATGCTACGCTAATATTTTAAAAATTTTCTTTTCATTGAAAAAAAAAACAATTCTAGCGCAGCATGCTCCACTAAAAAAGCAGGTTTTCAATTTGTGGCACAGGGGTATGGTGTAATGAACCATAAAAACCTGCTACAAATTCGTACTTTGGGATTTTGTAAAAATAATGTTTTCATTTAGCCAATATCCTTGGAACCGCTAAACCAATCGGCTCCAAATTTCTATCAGACCTTTCTCACACTGAAACTGACCTCTGGTGCAAATTTCAGTCTTATTGGTTCAGCCGTTCGTCTGTTTTCATTTCCCAAAAAAATATAACCCAAAATAAAATAAAATTAAATAAAATAAATAAAGAAATATGAAAATGCGAGATGGGTATTTTTGGAATCTGGAGATCATGATACGAATAACTATGTAAGTCCCATTCCCTATTTTGAAAGGCAGACCAAATTTAATAGGAGTTTTCAACTTTGTCGAAAACCTGTTATAAAGGTTGGGGGTCAAGCTTTCCCTGAACCACAAACTTTATATAAAATGTAAAATAATGCAATAAAACCTCTGAACATAAATTCCTACACTTGAAAGAACTACGATTGATTAAGCAAAAAATCTACCCTTGAAGTTTTAGCTCTAAATCAACTCTGTTTAAACTCAGTTCTCAGTTCTACTCCATGGATTTATTTCAGTGTCAGTTCTGTGAAGTGGGAGAGAAATTGTTTGATAGAAAGGAAAAGTTGAAATATAAAAATCATGTAATACACATATGACTACATCTTTAGAGGAGAATGTTTCATCAAAACTTATTCACTAATTTAGGTTAAAATTTCAAGAAACTGGACATTATTTGAGAAGTTTTTTTTTTTGGAGATTTCCAGTTCTGGATAGAGAAATCAAATAGCCTCCTCAAATAAATTGTGTCAAACTTCACAGAAATTAATACCTGGGTCAAAATAACAAACCACCATATTGGATAAAACACTTAAACTTTGCTGGACACTGAGTTGACACTGTTGGTGAAGGATATATAGGTATTTGTTTTTGTTTTTTTGTTTTTCTCAAATAAATTGAAAGATGAAGCTTTTGGTTGATTAGTTTGAGAATAGGAAAAATTGTGCATCAATATGGTGTTTAACTTATCATAGTGGTTGACATTTTTGGCCTCAGTGTCTGGTTCAATTAGGATGCTTAGGATGTTGAGAACAAATAATATGGTGACTACTCATCCCTTGATTATTTTTGGAGGTATCACATTTAGTCAGAAACAAAATTGATCTAGGTTTTGCAATCTTGGTCAGAGTCTTGTAAATTGACAAATTCAGAGTGTTTCCCTTGAATAATAATTTCCTAATTTTAAAAATTACAAATAGATAGTTCTTTGACATGCATTTATCCAAAAAAATTGGGGAGGTTTGATTTTAGGTGACCAAACAGAAAGTAGTCATATTCTATTTGGATGAAAAAAACTATTAGTGCTTTTTGATAACTCCATAGTCCCATTCTAATTAGAAAAAGACAAAATTAGTTTTCTAAAGAAGCTGATCTATTGACAATAATTAATTTCTTTTTACAACAATTATTCTTTCTACCCATATTTCCATGAAAAACTGTGGCAACATTGCATTTATGTCTTACTAGGGACATAAAAGAACAGGTGATGTGTACTCTTGATGTCTGACCAATGTTCATGAGGAGTCAATTTCAAATAACACAAAGGTCTGACTATAGACTGATATGATTTCATTTTTGTGTGTAAAAACACACACACACGCAGTCTAACCAACATACTGTTACAGTATTTTTTTATTATTGTGTGTATAGCTTTGTGGGTTGGGCGGTTTTTCAATGTTTTGAAAACTACGACATTCTGCTATCAAGCAACATTCTAACCTCAAAAATAAAGATTTTTTTTTGGGTCTTACTAAGGCAGTTAGGTGTCAAGGTCCAACTAAGATACTATAATCACGTATGTGTGTGTGTGTGTGTGTGTGTGTGTGTGTGTGTGTGTGTGTGTGTGTGTGTGTGTGTGTGTCAGTAATCCAAATTTTTTGTTTACAGTTCTGAAAAAATTACAGGGTAGATAAGGCTGAAATTTTTATAAGAGATATTTCTCATATCAGAATAAATCTGAAAGAAGTTTTTTGCCTATTGGTTAGTTAGTTTCTGAGAAAACTGAAAAACAAAAAACTTCTGGAAAAATCATTTTTCCAGGATTCTGAGAAAATGACAAAAGGTATAGCGCTGAAATTTTCATGATAGACTTTCTTTATGTTGATGCAAGTTACTCAGAAGTTAGGTGCCTATTAGTTCAGTAGTTTCTGAGAAAACGAGAAAAAAAATTGATGAAAAAAAATTTTTGTTCACAGTTTTGAGAAAACTATCAAACAAATAGGGCCTAAAAGAAAGCTATTGTATGGGAGAAGGTCTGAAAGAAGTTTGGTACTAATCAGTTTAGTAATTCTTGAGAAAACTAGAAACAAAAAATCTCAAGAAAAGAGATTTTTAGCAATGAAATATCAATAGATCGATATTTGTGTTAAAGATATGGATAACTTTCGATAGCTTTTTTATAATTTCTTAACCTGAAACTAGCAATGAAATATCGACATAAATATAGATTACTATAGGTATCATAAGTTCTGCCTGTTCGGGGTTTTGAATCTGCATCATCTATATTTCATGTACCTATGAAATTGGACCATCGTATTCACAGTGCCATGAGGCTCGATGTTATTAACAGACAAAGTTTGTGGACTCAGTTGCCACCCTACTCCCCCAGTACTAACGGTGTGAGAAGCAGGATTGCCAACAAGCAGCAGTGGTGCATGTGGTGAAGGGACACCCAGACCTATACACAGTTGCACACACCACCACTCCAGCCTGCGCCACACTGAACCCATTGCCAAGAGACAGCAGGAAATGGCGAGGATGTGTGATAACTGAGTACCTACTTGCCCAAGAGATAGCACTGTTAGCTGTTCCCAGATTACATTGAGGTAACCACTATTGGTTCTGCTAGTTCAGGGATTTGAAATGGCGTCACCTATATTTCATCTACAAATAAAATTGGACCACCGTATTCACGGCACTACAGGGGCCCACGTTATCGACCGATGAAATTCATGGACTGTCGCCATTAATATTATTTTGCAATTTTTTCAGGTAAGCTCTTTCTCTCTCTCTCTCTCTCTCTCTCTCTCTCTCTCTCTCTCTCTCTCTCTTTATCTTTATTTACATCTACATCTCTATCTCCATCTATTCATATTATAAAATATTATGTGCTAAAAACTGTTAGCAACACTATCACTTTAGAACCAATTGACGGAGTTGCATGGAATTTTCTAGAAAAAATGGTATAGTTCCAAAAAAGGTTTATTGCCAAGTACGTAACATCCTTGGGGAAAAATTACCAAATTTTACCATCTTTAAAAACAGAAAATGAACAAAACATTTCTTGACCAATAAAAAGGGATAGAAAAAGGAATTTGAAAGGAACTTCTCCCCCTCTCTTTATAATCGCTTGACGAGTACTGGTTGGTAAAATGGATATAATTCTTTCTATGTCCCTCTCTTTCATTTTTTTTTCGTTTGGATCCACAAAAAAGGGTTAAAACAATTATTAGACACTACGCAAGTGAAGTTGCGGGTAACAACTCGTTATAATGTATTATAAATGTTTTATGACATATTTGTATGTGCTATGGCTAAAAATGCACATTCTTACAAACTTCGAACTGTGAAAAATGTATGCTTGGTAGACAATTCGCTTTTAGATTCCGACCATATACTTCCCTCCACCACTTAGATAACAAAATATATCCTCCAGACCCTTGGTAAAATTGCCACGTAACCGAAACTCATTTTAAAAAAAAATTGAAAGTCAATGTAGAAAAGTAAGCTTACTTGCTTATCGTCCCATATGGGTGTTTCGCTGCTCGCCAAACTTGATACATCCTCCGAACTGTCAGTATAGATGGAGGATGCGGCATGATGATGATGATGATGAACTGTACAAGGATAGCGACCATTGAAGAATATTGGTGTCGAGTTATCTTCACTATTGGAATCAAGAAACAATGAAGATGCCGCAGATGATGACGATAGTGTAACAGACGAAGCCGTGTAATGATGATGACCTGTGCATGCATCTATTCCTACAAAATAACGAAAAATTGAAAAAAGCACCAAAAAATAACATCATTTATGTAGGAGGGATTTTTCGCTGTTGCCACTATGATGAAATACGATTTTTAAAGAAAACTTTGTTTAGAAATTAAATCAATTATTCTTTTATTTTTTCCTTCCGTGTAACATTATTTTTTTTAGAAAAATTGACAAAGCATTTTTTTTAAAATAAAAGTAGGCAAACAAATATTAATATTAGCTATATCATTATGTTTTACGCTGGTATAGGTGACCCATTTTCTCACAAAAAATGACTCCGTTACTAATCTCAAAAAAAAAAAAAAGTATAAACGTTTCGAAAGCAATTTAGTTCACCGGTTAGATTTTTCTTCGTCAATGATGATTAAAAAACTGCAAAAAATTCTAAACATACTTGTAACTACCGAAATTTACCAGAACTAACTCGAGTAATCGTTCAATTAATTAAGTCCCGAGTCCAAATTATATCTTTTCGCGGACAAATTCCTAATGTGATACAACACATGCCCCCTCCATAATTAGCTCCCTAATATATTCTAATGTGTAATTATGAAAGTGGTGCCCATAGAACAAAAAAAAAAATCTTTATAATTGCCCATAATCAACTACCAACACGCCAACGGTTTCAAAAAATAAAAAACTACATTCTAATACAAAATGGTAACTTTCTATTTAATGCAAAAGTCCGAGTGATAATTTTCATTTTCTAACAAAATTATTCTAAGTTACGTCTGACAAGGGTCTTCAATTTTCAATTTCTTTTTTGTGGGGAAATTAGAGATGTTCGGCATTTCTCGGGGTAATATTGGGGCTTATGTCAAAACTCCTAGAAACATTATAAACCAACAAGAACTTATCTTTTAAAAATCACTGATCGATTAAACTATTACACATCAGATCAATATTTTCTTCTATGCGAATCAAAAATTAAAAGAAAAGATACAAAGTTACAAACCTGGCACACAAAAATCATCTCCGACACTACTATAGAATCCAGATTCACATGATCCACGTCTTCTGAGGTTCAGAGTAGGTGTTTCGGTTGACGGCAAAAAAATCGAGTTAGAGCACTCTTCTAAGGCTGCGATATTCGAACTGGACGAGCAGCTCCTCAATAAATTACCATACTTCGCAGCATCCGATAAAAGAATGTCAGTAAGACAGCCACGTGATTTATACAACGGATACAAAAACAAGGTAGATCCAATTTTCTTACAACCACCAGTTTCTAAAGTAGACAAATCAGAGCTGATGCCGTCCACGTTATGCGCTTTGTAAGAGGAGAAATTGAAATTTGCACCATTAACAAAAGAAGAACGACGACGCATGAAAGTTGGCGACGAAGGTAAAGATATAGGCTTATAGTTCTCCAAATGCGCATTGACTCTACCCGATTTTGGTTTTTTCTCGTTTTTCATCTTTAACGTAGCCGACGAAGTGTTACACGTAGATGAAGACGACGACGATGAGGAAGACATTGATGATGGAGAAATAGTCACGGGCGCTTTCCAGGCGCTCTCAGACGATTGACGACAACGATTTTCCCCGTACTCCGTGGTAACTGACATTTCCTTGGAAGACGGTTTAAATTTGAAAGTACTGGAAGAGCAATCTTCTATTTCAGAAGGTTTGACAACTGGTTCAATAATAATTGAAGAACAACGATTCTCGTTAGATGATAATCGACTCGAAGAGGACTTTCTAGCCGAATACGGTAATTGAGGTGCGGAAGTAGAGAGGAGCTTTGATGACGAGTCGGTTTTCTCGGTGTAAAAAGAAGGCTTGCTATCTTCTACGCCGTAAAATGGTGACGGTAGCTCGAAACACGACGAAAATAAGTCGGTGGAATTTGTTTGAGCAAGAACTTTTTTGACGCCTTTGAATTTGGACAGCGAGGCAAACGGATTTGATTTTCTTGAACTGGGCTTGTAGTGTGGATCCTCTTGGTACATACTCTCGCCTACGTGTTTCAACGGTGGATGGCATAACGAGTTTTGCTGCGATATTTGATGGCATCGTGCTTTGTCTGATGGAGAATTTGCTGACGGGAAGACAATAATACCGATATCCTCGGAGAGAGACCGACGATGGATTACTGGTGGATGCAAAATAAATAAACATACATTTGTTAGGGGCAAATGAACACGTAAAGGTTATTCAATAGCATTCGGAAGACGTCGATGAGTATTATTTTACATTTTTTATGACTGTTTTTCTGTTCGGAAGGAACGTTCGGAGAAGGTGAAGGACAAGGTAACACTTCCTCGCTTTTTGCTTCGGTCAACATGCAACCACTCAATAAATAATGGCCATTAACACTCGTTGCGACGATTTTATCTAATATTTTGCCTAAATCAGAAAACGATGGTCTGTTCTTCGGCTCCAACTGAAAAGCGGAACAAAACAAAACACGGTTAAAAATTACACAGTAGATTCCAGAATTTCTGCGCAGAAGAAAACAAGTCGAACAATTTTAGCTTACATTACAACAAGAAAAAGCTAGTTTCAGAAATTCTGGCGGTGGTGGATCTGGCAATTGCGAGCAAATTTCAACGAACGCAATGTAATCTACACCGAAATTTGACGTACGAGGAAGCACATCCGGATCCGCATCAACACGGGCGATCATTTCGCATAGAACGATACCGTAGCTGAAGATGTCACTTCGTTCGTCGTAACATTTTCCCTTCAAACACTCGGGTGACATCCACCATGGAGAGCCGACCGTCGGTAGACGAACTCCAGGTCTAAAATGAAAATACAAAAAATGATATTCAACGGAATCTCGAAGAAAATTAGTTTAAAATTCCATCGATGAGATGCTGGCGATTAAACAAGACATATTAATTAGGAAAATATAACCAATCGCAAGCAGTGGCGTGACCGAAATACGAACAATTTTTAACTAAATGGGCCTTTTTAAGAGGGATTTTTTCTAAGGTACTTGAGCCTTCAAGGTTTTCATTTTTTATTTTCACGAGACGAATTATGAGGGAGACAATTTTTGGAGGTGGACTGACTCCTAGTGGAGAAAATTATAGAGTCAGCACAAATTAGATTAAGAGCTACAGTAACCATAATACTTCGAGGTAAAAATACAAAGTAGCTTATACAGAAACAAACCACATAGAATAAGTTTCACGGAAGTGAAAGTGATCTTTTAGAGTAGCTCGTATCTTATCTAGCCAAATCAAACGGCGTACCTTCATTCAGCGATGAAATTAAGATGGAGATTGCTAAAAGAATTTTTGTATTTCTGAATGGTTCGGTTTATGTGAAAATTACGAGTTTTCCAATCAAAGTTCTGAGTCAATTTACATAGTATCATTAAAAATCTTAATTAAAAAATCTAAGATTCCGGAATTTTCTGAGAATAAATTTTTATTCCATTTCCCGCTAAATTTTACAGTTTTTTGCATATACTTTTCAGAAATGCGTAATTCACCATCACCATCTAAACCATAGAGTTGGGATATGCTTGGCGAAGGGGTCAGGTGCTTACCTTTTCAATCAATCATCAGATTAAGAGTTTTAGACCGGTCATCATCACATTCCCGAACCAAAATAGAGATGTGTTCAGTTAGCTGGAACTACTCTAGCAATCATTTAATTCATTTTAGTAGAACACTGACCACCGAATCTCAACTATCCCCTTTCCCACTTCGACAGAAAATATATCTTCCAGATCATAGGCAAAATGATTTTGTAACCAAAGCCAAAGAAAAAAATTGAAAAAAATCCCAGCTCTTTAAAACTACACAAGTTCATTTCCCTCCGAAAACAACCCAAGTTTCTCAATTTTCTGGACAGAAGAATATTTTTCTTAGTTCCTAGCTCTTCGATATCTCCTCGACGGTTTTTTTAGAGCAGCTGTTAATCGCAACCATAAAACTAACCTCGGTATTTTAGTAGCTAATCCAAAATCACCGACTACAGCAGTCATTTCTTTGCAGTCTTCTGGTTTCTTAATAAGGACATTCTGAAAAAATAAAAAATAAAATTAATAAATGAATGAATGAATGAATAACTTTAGCAGTCGCACAAAAATAAAATAGTAACGACGTCAGAAATCTCCCAAAAACTTTGAAGAAAAAATCAGTAACCACACAAAACAGAAAATCAAATATAAAGTTTGTACGCTTCGTGGTTGTGGATTTTGTAGCTAAAGATCTAATTGAGATTCAGAATGAATAAATGAATTGACAGTAAATTTATTTTGAAAAAATAAAGTTAGCTTCTTCATTTTTGCAGAAGTGATTGATTTGTATTCAAAAACATGTCTTTTCAAATAACGACATTTTTCGAATAATTCATCTGTAACACTCTAATATGAGTGAAGTGTTTAAGAAGTACTAATCTTTCAAGAATGATACAGTTGAAAACAGCTTTAGGTTGACGTGCAAGAAATGACGAAAATGAACTTTAATTAATTCAATGGAAAATCGTAATTTTAACCTATTAAATGTGAATTGTAGAGAAGAATTTAATAAAAATACCTATCTCATTCTTTTCTCGTCACAATTTTAAGTATTGAATGATATTGTCGAACCCTAGATTTTACTTTTTGATGGTAAGTACATAAATTATTCACATATTAAATATATAGAATGATTAAATATTAATACATGTATTTATATGTTTCAGATTGACGCTGAAGATGAAGTAACAAAATCAAGTGAATGTGAAAAAAAGATTACATTCAGGTAAATAATAAATTATGTATTTATCTATATTAATATATTAAATTTATGTGTTTCAGATGAAGGATCGAGTTTTAGATCTGACAGAAATGATTATGGATCAACGTAAGGTTATTCAAGGAGTTGATTTGTGAGAAGAATGTGCTGTTTAATGGATAAGACTTAGGTGAGTAAATCAGCTAATTGGTCTTCTATTGGTATTTGTTTGAATTTGAATACCTTATACTGATGTGCTTGAACTAATCCGTAGCACTTAATAATTTAGAGCCCTCAGTCGTTTCTGACCTCCTCCAGAAATTACGTGAATAACAGAAATGTTATCCTCAAGAAGTATCTATCTGAAAGAATTCACAATTAAGAAGCCATGTAACTTCAGTTTCTTCGAAGGCATCGTATAAAGCAATAAGTTCAGAGGTGGTTGATGATGATACATGTATATTTTGACGGTGAATGGCCCAATTAACTAAATCATTATACATCTTAATAAGATATCAGGTTATCGACTTGCCTTTTTCTAATTCATTTATGTCAATAGGTTCATTGTTTATGTCTGATGCATATGAGGCATCAATGTAGCTGGAAATACTATTAGAATTTGAACAAAAAAAC
Organism: Ericerus pela; assembly: GCA_011428145.1. Taxonomy (NCBI): domain Eukaryota; kingdom Metazoa; phylum Arthropoda; class Insecta; order Hemiptera; family Coccidae; genus Ericerus; species Ericerus pela. The sequence continues at coordinate 225,479 of WOFM01000150.1, read as the reverse complement.
AAGATTGATGTCAATAGTTGACTTCAAGGCCAACTGCAAAGGCAGGGTTTTTGAAGTTCAACCCCCATATCCAAAAAAAAAAAAAATCAAAATTAGTACCAAGTAATCTCACATATTATTTTTAATTATGAATAATGCAACCTACAATTGAACCATCATTACATTTATTTTCAGAGAAACCTCTTCATTTATCATTTTAAAAAATGCATAAAATTTTTAATTTCAAATTAACTTGGTCAATTTTCATTTTCAAACTTTTTTAAATAATTTGTCTAACGAGAAGGGAGGGTCCACATCTGAGAAGGGAATCTTTCAAAACAATGCCCGAGTGTGACTTTCAGGGAGCTCATAAAATAAAATAAGAATTTGAATTTATAAATAGACAGCAAAAAACAAACCCCTCTTCAGGAAATCCTGCGGCTAGCCATGGTTGACTTCAAATACCTGTTGAATCGGCATATGTGATTTTTCTTAATATCATCGGAGCAGCTCTGAAGTTGAGAAAGGAAATTTACTGAAAAAGTAATGTCCAGTCTTGTGCCTCCAGCAACATATAATAGGGCACCAATCATGGATCTATATTCTCTATTATCTATGCCATTTAGTTTGATCAGTTTTCAGATAGTCTCCATTGGCATTATTGAGGGGTTACAATCACAGAATTGGTATTTCTGGAGAATCTATTTTAATAAGGTTTTTCATTAGGACAAGTACGAGGCATATGTCCTTTTTTATTTCATTTATAACAAGTAATATCTATGTTGTCGACTTTATCCTTATGTGGATAAGTGTTATTGTTTGATTTGAATTAGTTTTTGTGATGGTTTAGGTAATTAGTGGTTTTCTAGTTTGAATTCTGGTCTTGATTATTTCAAAAGTTCCTGTAATTTTATTGCATGGGTTGATACAAACACTTGGGCTGATCAAACCCTAGAAAAGTTTTATTAGAATATTTGATACAATCACATTTTTCTAAGATCATTTAGATTAAACATACGACAGTTCTTTTTTCATATTCAATATTATAAAATTCAGAAAATCTTTTGGATAATGACATTAACTGATCTATATCATCGGCTTCTGATATGGGGTAATCTGCATCCCTTAATTCTTCAACCAAATTAGAAGAATATTCTAAAAACTGGCCAATATATTACCTTTCCTAGGATCGTAGTGTAAGGATTGAAATTTATATTTAAGAACTATTATGTTAGTGGTTGTGTCATTTTGATTTCAGGCATCAAGTATTTAAAAAATCTCAGAAACAACATCGCAGTGTTTGACATGATGTTAAATTTTGTTATCTAATCTTTTAAAAATGTGGGATTTAGCCCACTCCTGAATTGGGAAGAATTTGATCCACGAAGTTGTTAACTTTTTTTCAGTCAAAGTATAAATGTAACTTGTTTTTCTAAGACCTGGAAAAACAGTAATTTAACATCATTTACTTACCAATGTGCTAATTATTGTTGCACACCATCCTTCATAACTAGATCTATAAAAGATGTTTGAAACACAAGTATGAAAAGTATGTACTTGGCAAAGATGTATGAAGATAAAGGAATGAGTGGTGGAACAAGAATCAGTGTAGCCATGAGTATAAAAGTGTAAAAAGTTTTATATGTTTAAAGTTGAGGGTTCATGGGAGAGTGAGGTGGAGAGGATTGGTGGTCCCAACAATATTTATATCGATATTAATATATATTGATATCTATGGATATATCGATATTTCATTGCTAGTTTCAGGTTAAGAAATTACAAAAAACTATCGATAGTTATCAATATCTTTAACAAAAAAATTGATCTATCAATGTTCTATCGCTAAAAATTGCTTTTCCAGAGACTTTTTGTTTCCAGTTTTCTCAAGAACTACTAAACTGATGAGCACCAATCTTCTTTCAGACTGCTCCCATACAATAACTATCTTCTGTAAAAATTTCAGTTCTATCTGTTTAGTAGTTATTTCTAAACTGTAAACACAAAATTTTTTCCAGAAATTTTTCTTCTCCAGTTTTCTCAGAAACTACTGAATTAATAGACACCAAACTTCTAAGAAAATTTCACCAGCATAAGGGAGTGTATCGTGAAAATTTCTGGTCATTTGTTCAGAATCCTAGAAAAACTTTTTCAGGAATTTTTTGTTTTCCAGTTTTTTTAGAAACTAATAAACCAATAGGCATAAAACTTTTCTCAGACCTAATCCAATATGAGGAATATCTGTCGTAAATATTTCAGCCCTATTCACTCTGTAGTTTTCTCAAAACCGTGAACACAAAATTTTGGGTGATACATATACACATACATAAAAATTAGGTCAAAATGAAAAAAATGGTACCAACAGTTTTCTTTTCTCATGAAACGGATAATTTTCATCATCCGCACCCCTAACCTTGTTTTGAAGTCAATTCGAATACCCCGTGTGTAATTAAACTGGATAAAAAGAAACAGCATTTTATACAAGAGTTTATTGGCTACGACGTTAATTTTCAATACGTATGCAAGACAGTGAATTCTCATGTCTTTTATTCAAAATACGTCAGTTTCAAGGCAAAATTGTTCACAATCATCCCACACATATAATAATTTTTTATAACCACTTTGAAGGAAAAATATGTCTATATCGGGGAAATATGTTGTTTTACCCGCATAGGGTAAATCTGGTTTTGAGACAACGTTTTGAAATTCCGAATACTTAGCGTCAGTTCATTTCGACAACTCTGGGCAAAATACATATTTTCAAAGTCAAAACAGTGCCAACAATAATTTCATTATCTGTTTTTTGTGTTAAAATTATTAATAAATATGGCATAGATTCGAAAAATGTGTTCAACTTTAAAAATGATAAACAAACACTTTGCGAACAATAAAAGAATCGTGACTGTTCCCACCGTCAACAATTAGGCATTCGAATGAAGTAGGTACTTATTTAGTTTTTTCTTTCTGTGACTTTTCGACAAGCTGAGAACATTTTAAACATTATTATCTTTTATTTTTTGTTTTTGTAATAAAGAAACATATTTGTAAAATATTCAAAACAATAGAAAACGATTTTCAGCAACGAAATAGTTTCAAAAATGAATTAATACATCAATATATGGGCATTGGGCAACAGAAGTTTGATAGTCTACACAATAACGGAAATAACTTTTTAACACCGTTGAAATATACGATTCACACATTAAGAAAACGCAGTGCATTTATTTAACGACAAACACTACTAAAATATATAAATTATTAATTACTTTGGAAGTGAGATCACGGTGAAAGACATCTTGAGAATGTAAATACTGCATTCCTTTTGAGATGTCTGAGGCCAGCTTCATCTGAACGGAATACGTTAGTTCCTGAGACGATTGTATCAGTTGCTCCAAACTTCCTCCATTAATGTACTGGAAATTTAAAAATAGGAAAGATTAATTTTCTATTTTCGAGTATCGAGAGAGACAGAAGAAAGTAAAATACGGAGGAGTAATATATTTAATCGGTGTACCGTAATATTCTTCAGGACCTTTCAAAATCCATTAAGAATTGAAAATATTCTAAATCGTTATTAATTATGTCGAAGGGCGTCTGACATATTGTGCTATTATGGAACTCGTTTTGTTATGTTAGCTAATTATTTCTGAAGAAACCGAGGCAGTCAGTCTATATCAATGTAAAAACGATAACGAACGATGAAGCGTATAGGACAATATTTTTTAAATATAAACCACATAAATTAGGTTCAACACTTTCTCCTTTTCAAAATTTAACGTACGTAATTTCGCAGTGGGGTATCAAAGCCGAATTATTGTTTTTCGAAGGTAAATAGAAATTTGTGTTATTAAAGAAAGGATCAATATAAGTAGATTTTTCTCATATAGAGACTGAGGGAGGATTTCAGGAAGGTGATTTTTTCTTGTTCGATAATCCTTAACCTTCTGTCACTTTTCATATTTCCTACAGGAAAAAGTAAACACTTTTCAAATGAAGGGGTAAAACTACCGCTGTTCATACAAAACTAATTTAAAAAAAGAAAATTCTCTAAAAATCAAATAGGAAATTAAACTAAACTGTAAATAAAATATTTTCAAATATTTAAAAATTTTTACGCTTTCCTATTACAGCTGTTGAAAAATCACTTGAAATTTATCAGGATAACACAAGGAAACCTAATGGAATTTTCTACCTCAAAATTATTTAAACACAAGAATTTATTTTTATAAAAAAGTGGAAAATGTTTTTTTTTTCCTGTTTTTAAGTAGATACCGTGATGACTTTTTTCTTGATATAAAATCAAAAACATTCTAAGATGAAAAAATTATGAACAAAAAAAACTCTAATAGAATAAAGAGATTTTATCAAATTTTCAAAAACCCTAATAGGAATTGATTCGAATTAAAAGCCTATATATATGTTACTGGACGCACAGAGTGGTCAGAAATTCTAAAGTGATATTGTTGATAGACCTTCAAAGAAAGTGAGAATTGAATACAAAAAAAATTTTGATAACATTGATAGGAATTTTAATACGAGTTATTTCTTTAGAATGTGTAAGTATCAACAATAATATCAAAAGATAAAAGAAGAAATGAATTGTTCACTAGGATGAGACGAGTAATTTGAAAATATGAAATGGATAGAGGATTTCAATAATTTATGATTTTCTATAACCAGTTATCTGAATGAGAGAAATATCTCACACTATGCCACTGAATTGGCTTTCAAGAAAAATTTTACTTCAGAATTCGTAAGAAATACACAAATTTTTAGTATCGTATTTTCTAAATTCTAAAAATATTAATTTTATTGGGGATGATTTTCTCCCATTTCACTTGAAATCCTATAATCAGTACATACTAGTTTAAGAAGTTTTGGTTCAAAAAATATTTCTATCTCCGAAAATTTACATGAAAACAAACGGTCAAATTCATGAACATGAAGCAAATGACGGATCCAGAATATCTGATTAAATTCCTATTCTTCAACTCGAATTAATTCCTATATTAGAGTTTTCAAAGATTTGATAAAAGTTTCATTATCATATATTAGAGTTTTTTTCATCTACAATAATTTTTCAGCTCAGAATGTTTTCGATTTTATATCATGAAAAAAATTAAGGTATCCACAGTTTTGATTTTGAAAATAGGAAAAAAACTATTTCCTCTTTTTTATTAGGTAAAATAAATTTTTGTGTAAAATAGTTCTAAGGTAGAAAATTCCAGCGGTATCCTTGTGTATTGTCCAGATGAATTTTAAGAGATTTTTGAACAGCTCTAATAGAAAAATGTAAAAGTTTGAAAATATTTAGTAATTTGTGATTTACATATTAGTTCAATTTCCTATTTGATTTTTAGAGAATTTTCTTATTTTTAAATTGGTTTTGTATGAGTAGCAAGTAGTTCCACACCTTCACTTAAGAAGTTGCTACTTTTTCCTGTGGGAAGTATGAAAACTAATAGACGGGTTAAAACGAATAATTTCTCGTTCAAATTTCAAACACTGCGTAATATTTTTATTTTGTAAATTTTCATATTAAATTGCGTAATAATTCCATGGTAAGTATTTGGAATTACGATTTCTACGAATTATTATTAAATAAATTTAAATCAGATTTTTTTCAAGCAGGGACTTGGAAAAATAAATTTTTTATAAGAAACTCGGTCAAAAACAACGAAAAAGATAAAATTATGTAAGATGAAAAATATTTTTAGAACTTATAAAACATTCACAAAAAAAAGGAAGCCTCAAATAGGTGATTGAAATAACTACTCGTAATTGACGATAATTTGCGTTTTTATTAGTTAGATATTTGACGATACTTTAAATGCGCGCAAATCTATTCCTACGTAATTTAATTAGGTAGGTACCAACTTACATTGAATATCGTTTTTCGCTGACATTAATCCGATTGTTCTTCAAAACAATTAGGGTTGTAATATTTGTGCATACAGATATACACAGACTGTAGTTATAAGTTTGAGTTCAACTACAATAGTTTGTACAAATCATGAAAATGCGAAATAAGTTGTTTCGAGATTAAAAAATAACCATTTTAATTAAATGACCTCCTTTAATAACAAAATTTAATTAAAATATCAATAGTCATTACCCACTTATCAGCTCATTATATTTTATTACTTTTTTTTCTCTATTCCCTCGCATTCTTTCTCCAGAAAGAAGAGAAATACTTTTTTATTACATACTAAAAATTTTCTGTGACAAAAAGACGAAAGATAAACATGAATAGATAATTCAATTTTACATTTTTCAAAGCGAAGAAAATTTGAAGTTACAATTTTCGAAGTAGTAACAAAATGAATCGCATTCGACAATTTCGAACTGTGGATTCGTAAATAATGCGAAATAAGAATAATAATAATAACATAAATGAAGGCCATTCACTAAAAACGCTAAATGAATTTTATTTTTTTAAATTACAAAAATCCAGATGCCAAAGAAATCAACAACAATTTACATATACTTTAAAAAGTGTTTCAGGCGTATCAAATTATGACTTGATAAAATATTTGATTTTAAAATTTTTAAATAAATTTTTAAACAGTATTGTTAAAACACTAGTCACCAGAAAATATGCTAGCTGCTAAAGGTAGAATTTGATGCAAAAAAAAGATCAGTTTGAGGGTGTGGGGATTACCAATTCATATCAGTTATAGGGGCTCATACCCCTTGACAATAGTTACCGCCAAAAGGCTGGCTTATTATTTGTCTCTATGACGTTAAACAAATTCAGTACAAACTTGTACGTTTGTATGTTCTTACCTGCACATACATACAGGTAAGATATGACATTTGTACTGCGACTAATCAACAGATAAAAATCTCAGTGATGTCACGAAGTGGTAACAAACGTCTTACGTCATTTCTTATCAGTGACTAATAAGAAATGATGTAATTAGATGATGCAATATCATATGAACATGTATGTATGTGCGCCTATGTGTGTATGCCAATTTCTCCTACATAAACTCACGAGACTGGCTTCAAAATTGCCAGTGTTTGCCCAGGTTTTGGCTTCCTCATATAAAGTATGAAGTGACAAAATATGCAAATAGCTGTTTGCTACCTTTTTGTTGAGAATACTTTTTCACGACAAGGTATTCCACAGAAGGATTTTTACATCATCTAGTATAAAATATTTTAATTTTTATCTTCTGTGTCTCATGAAAAATGTATTTTTTTTAAGTTTTAACAAATATAATCTGATCTAATCTAACTTAATTATTGGAACAGAATTTGTATTTCTATATAATACAAGCCCAGAAGTGTTAAGGCCAGTAATACTGATAAATTTGTTATTTTGATAGAAATAATGAAACAATTATGGTTGATGCATGTGTATAGAATTTAGGAAATAATTTCGAGTTAATAATAATTTTGGTCACCTTAATTTTTATTATAGTGATTTATCTTATTAATGTTTTGTAGTGACTAAACTACAAAACTTTTGGAAAATTTTCTGGTATAGACAAAAAAAGTAGTGTTAAAAGTTTTATGGGCTTCATATTTGTTTTAAAATTTTTGAAATCCTTTCATTAGTTTTGGAAGGAAGGGCTCTTAAAGTTTAGTAAATCATCCATATTGTCACACTGATAACTCAGTAAACTCGACAGATTTTAGTCTGAAATTTTTATGACAGTCAGAGACTATTATGGACTGCTTTTAAATTGAATTTGAATAAAATTTGACACTTTTAGAAAATACACTTATGACCATTGATACACCAGAGATTAGGGCCATACCTAGCTTTTTTTGACGCCCTGTGCCAACAAACTTTTTGACGCCCTCCCATTACCTAAATTAGAATGATATTTTTGTCGTTGTCCAGACAATGCATTGGACAAGCACTCTACTGCCCTGTGCAAATGCACAGATTGCACGTACCTAGTTACAGCCCTGCCAGAGATATTTTGTTTCACCTGGAATTACTTACACTTCTGAGCAATAGTTGGAAATTTTTTAGTTGGTTTTCTTTAGAAAATCTACGTATTAGGTTTGGTGCGGTATTAGCCTCCAGAGTTGGGGGTGGGTATGTTTTTCATTTCATGACCGTAGGAAAATTTTGACACCAATAACTCAAATTCATATATAGTACCTGGTTCATCAAGCTTTGCTCCGATGTGGAAATTAGAAAAAATTTTGTTAATTTAATTTAACCTGGGGAATTTCAGAAATATCTTTTCATAACATATTTCCAAAATAAAATTAAGACTACAATACTGAACTCATTTACTTCATTAGTCATAAATCATAATAATCTTACTTAGCCTAGGCCTAGCAAAATTCTTTAATAAAACCATACCTATCCGTGACTTTTAGTCACGTGAATTTTTCATCATTCGTTGTTATCACTTCTGAGCTGATGGATAGATTGAGAAATGCTCATATTTCCGTTCAACAAATTTTCTCAAACATGGGAACTACTTAGATCGTTTTTTCGTACCCAAAAACCCCTTTCCTCTATATTCAGTAGCATTGTTGGTCTAGTTCTTCAGAATGTGGTTACATCGATACATAGATACATAGATACATAGATACATACATACATACATACATACATAGGTGAAGAAAATCACTTGCGAGGCCCATATGTTCAACAGACAACCTGAGGCCCATTGGAAGGAAAAGAGATATAGGAGAATATTTAACTGTTTTGGAAAGCTTTTTTAGAGTAGATTCAATACCTTTATAGAGGGGTAAAAAAATTTGAAATTTTTTTTCATGCGTAAGTTCAACAGAAATGCGACACCCAGCATAAGAACAACACTTACGAGTCCCTCTATTAGAGCAGCATAAATACAAAGATAATTGCCCCAGTAATGTTGCCATACATACCTACCTGGGTCACTATTGTGTAATGTGTTTCAAAGGTACTTTCTGTTCCTTTCAACTCTCTATTTATTTTATACAGCAGATACCTAGATCTAGATGAGTAAGTTAATAGACAATCAGACGCCTTACATCTCATGCCTATATTGTTTTTTTAAGATTCAGGTTTGGCAAACATATATTGGAATCTCTGTTATTTTTAAACAGATTTTCTTTGGAAAATCTCCTTGTTACGTTTGGTCTGGTAATAGCCCCAAGGTTGAGAGTGGGCACGTTTTATATTTCATGACTTCACAAAAATTTTGAAATCAATAACTTATATTCACATATATATTAATTAAATACAGACATATATAATACATTTCTTTGTCTCAAAGTATAGAAAGTATATGTCCCAATTTTGATCCAATAGTAACAAAATTTGATACAAACATTTGTACCAAGCCAAGAACCGAAACGTTCTAATTTCAAATCAATAGCTATGAAAATTCAAAAAAAAAATCCACAAGAGCTATTCCAACATTCTTTTGAGTTTGGTGCAAACCCATAGTATAAAATTTGTTAAATATTACCTACCTACTTTTTTGGTCACTTATTTTTGTCTCAAATTTTTTTTTTTTTTTTTGAAAACTACCAATTGAATGAATTGACACCAAACTCCTGAAAAATCTGCTAGCTAATTGCTACTTTTTAAAGAATCTCTTATAAAAGTTTCAACTCTATCCCTTACGCAGTTTTCTCAAAATTATGGAGAAAACATTGTGGTATGCGAAGGGGGTCACAAACGGCCACCACTACCCGCAAGGCCAACCAATATCTTTATACAACCATTGACACAGCCCCAGGACTTTGGTAAAAACCACCTACACTGGATGGTGGCGACAGAATTACCACCACCCAACCCAGAATAGCCTGCCAGGTGTCCGTGGACTCGAATTTAGACCATGTCAGGGGACCATTTTATTATATCCCCGTGCTACGGCTATTCCCTACATCGCGGACAAAACAACACAGAAACCAGAGAACCAATAATTAAAAACTGTACATACCTTTTTACCCCTTTTGCCATAATAAAGTTAACACATCATATTCAAAAATTCAGTGTATTATAAAAAAAGAAAATACACGGATATTTCATACCGGCGAAGTATTTCGAATTCATTTATAACATGAAATGTTGTCTAAAATTAACAAATATATAAAACATGATTAAGAAAAATGCGTGTATAAAATTGAGCATCCAAAACAGAAGTAGTAAAAAGTGACTAGAGAAAAAGATTTGAAGCCCGGATCCAAAAGCAGTCCATCCGCGGAAGTCAGAGGGGATTAAAAAAAAAAAGGTAAGAATTATATTAACTGTGCGTCAGAGGTCAAGGTACCAATGGATGGGAAGTGGAGGGTTAAAAATACACGTAGATACAGAACAGAAATTTGTCCGCGGCAACAGTTTTTAGAAGGAAAAAGGTGGGAATAATAGAGTGATGAGACGAGTATGATGGACGTGGTGGATGATAAGAAAAATATGGAAAGAGAAGAATGGTAATAGACAGGAAAAATTATGAAATTATGAAATGAGTTGACGTGAAATAGGAAAAGAAAAGAGAACCAGTCCGCGGAAGTTTATATATATGTAGAAAAAGTTTCTATTTGACGAGATTATGTTGGGGAAGCAAGATTATACACGTAGCCTAACTTTTAGGCTACGAGAGAAGGAAAAAGGTATAGGCTGTAAGATAAATCCGCGGACTATTTGACCACAGGGTGTTCAAAAAGGTGAATTTATTTACTTATAATTTTTAATTTTAGTTCATACATAACCGCATGCGTCAACATTTTTAAAGCAATTATATATTTTTTACATTTTTGTCATAAATTGCTGAACTAATCGATTATAAATTATACATTCATTGCAATGGCCAGACCTAAAGCGCCAATACTGAGTCGTAGATCACGAATGTATAGGTCACCTAAATTCTTTTGTACACAATATATTCAGTATATAATAGTAATTTTATTACATTATACATTTATATACGTATATTTCCACTTTTGTTCATTTTGGCAATTTTTGGGAGTCTGTGGAGACTCCGCTGTTTGACCTATGGCAATGACACTTGCGGTAATGTTAAAAGATTTTATTGGACTACATATTCATGTTACAATTTTTGAAATTCATTCATTAGTTTCGAAGGAAGAGGTTCTCAAAGTGTTGCAAATCCACCATGTTGTCATCATGATAACTCCCGTAAATTTGAAGATTTTGGCTTGAAATTTTTATGGCAGTTGAAGATTATTAGGGACTGGTTTGGTATTGAATTTCAGCCAAATCCGTCGACTGTTTTTTGAATGGAAGCCATTACAAAATTTCACACTTTTGGAAAATACACTTACCGTGGTTGATGCGTAGCAGAGATATTTCAAAATCTTTTACAATCCTCTTTTCCAGCAATTTTTTCTTTTTCAGTTTTTTCAGAAAGTACCTAACCAATAAGAACGAAACATATCAGACCTGGTTCTACATAAGTACTATCTTTCGTGAAAATTTGAACGGAATTCCATAAGTCATTTTCTCGCAATCCTGAAAAAAAAAAACACTTTTCCAGAAAACTTTGCAATTTATTCTTTATCAGTTTTCTCGAAGACTACTGAACCAATAAGCACTAAACTCTGATCAGACCTGGTCCTATATAAGGACTATTGTTTGTAATAATTTCAATTCGATGACATCCCTTTTTTCCTTTCCCAAAATTTGGAAAATTTAGTTTTTCAGTAGTATTTTCTTTTCCAGTTTTCTTGGAATGTGCCAAATCATTTTCTTTTCTCATGAAACGGATAATTTCCATCATACACATCTCTAACCCTTTTATATGGTCAATTTTAATACCCCTTTTGGAAGCGAATTGAGTAAAAAGCCAAAAGCGGAAGTAAAAATATGAATTTCAGTTAGCTTTCACCTTGAAAAAAATAAAGTTTAAGCTTCCAGCTTAGAGCTAAGAATACCAAAAATAAAGCTTTTTTGACTATCGATTTTGGCTTTCAACTGGCTTGACAGCCCTGGTTCTAAGAGTGAGAAATTATACTTAACAAACATAAAAAAAATATGTTACATACAGATCGAATTGATAAGAAACCTCCTTTTTTGTGGAGGCTGGTTAAAAATACGATTTTTCTTATTCTTCAGGTAACTTGTGAAATTTTGGAACATGTTACCTAATATGCAAACAATAGTTTTTTTTTTATCAATATTTTTTTGGGTGGTACAAAAAATGATACTTTGTACCCCCTTTTTTTGTTGGGGGTACATTTTATCCCTGTACCCCCCGGTTCAAACGCCACTGATAAGGTCTATCTTTCGTGAAAATTTAAACCAGATTCCCATCTGTCGATTTTTTTTAAATACTTGAAAAATCACATTTCCAGTTTTTTTGGAATTTATTAAACCAATAGCCACTAAACTCCTATCAGACCTAGTCCTTCACATTCTTATAAAAATTATTTTTCGTGAAAATTTTTTCCCGACTACCCATCTTTTTTATCGTTTTCTCAAACTCCTTGAAAAATCACTTTTCATCAATTTTGTCTCTACCAGATTTTTCATAATACTATTGAAACAGTACGCCCATATTAGCCTTGATGCGTCTTAAGATCGGCCAACCTTTCCTGTCTATAGATCTTTCTAAGAAATTCAGCTAAAAATAAAATTGGAAATTCAAAGGTGGGGTGGAGACTAAGAGAAAAATAATTGAGGTGAGATAAAAAAAAAATTAGGATGGGAGAAAAATAATCAATTAAATAAGGAGAAAAAGAAGTTCATAGTTGAACCATGCTTAAAACATACTTTTATTTCAGAAACTGAAACAACCAATGTACGCACATTGGTTGATTTAGTCTTTACAATATTCCATTCATATTTCACATTAGTACTGTATTTCAAGGTTTGAGTCAGGGAGCTTGTGGGAGTCTAGACATCGCAATTGTTCTAACATTACATTATAGATTTTTTATAATTTCAGAAACCAAACAACCAATGTTAGATTTATTGTTTTAGCAATGCAATATTTCACTCATATTTGACATGGGTATATCTGAATGTGAAAATTAAGGGATTGTAGGGGAGTTGAGACATTTGTTGTTCTAATACCGAGGCATAGTAATAGGAAAATAAATTTATTTTATTTTTGATTTTAAAATTTAATACAGTGGAAACAGTTTATTGGGGACACCGGACCAGATTAACGGGACAAATCAGGGAAGTTCAAAACAGACAGACTAAAACTGAAGGAAATCAGACCTCTTATTAGGGACAGCACATCGGTTTATTGGGACATTTCATTTTTTCAAGAAAGAATGCTTTTAAATTTCACATTGTCTAATATTTCGTCAGCAGCTAACAAATTTTATACAATCATAACATATCATTTACGCATATGGACTTATAGACAGTTAATATGACCATCAAAATTCATAATTATTTTTTTTCGAAAACCTACTTTTTCTGGCGACGTTTGCTGCACTTTAGTTTTTTTCAAATCATTTCTACGCCTGAACCGTTAAATTTATTGAAACTAAATTATGCAGAATTTTAGAATATGGTAAGTATATTCAATGTCTGTACCAAATTTCGTGACTATTGCTCATAAATTACGTACTTTAGAATCATTTAAGCTCCAAAAATACAAGATAATAGGATGTACCAGACGTACCACCCAGACAATCTGGACTCAAACGATAAGGTTTCTCCTTTTCTACATTCAAATACGAATAAGAATTGCGACCTGCACCGTGTACAACATAAATTTGTACATTCGAGTCCAGTACATGTATACTTATATGAATTTCGGCTAACAGTGCCAAAAGTTTCCTGAAGTCATGAATCGGAAAATGAAAATACACCCGACCCTGGGTCTTAATACCAAATCAATTTTAATATGTAATTTTCTTCGAAAACCTACATAATAGTTTACTCATAACAAAATGTTTTGTTCAGCACTTTTCAATGACAAGTTATTCAACATAGAAAAGAGCGGAATCAGGTTTTTGAAGAAGCCGTTCGATTTTCAAATTTGAAATTCAAAAACAACTTTTTCCCCAAAAATGTCCCATTTCTTGATTAACTTAATGGTGAGTAAGTTTTGAGGAATCGTTCGATTCTGAAGATGTTATTGTCTTTGTATCATATGTCCCGTGTCTTATTAATCAATCATCATCATCTTTTATAAAAAGTTATTTCAGTTGTTCTTCTGAGATATCAATTTTTCGATTTTTGTTATTTCACAGAATAAACATACCTAGAACTAAAACTGCGAAGTTGAATTAAGAATAAACTTTCAACAGAATATGTCCATAGTCAAAACGTTAGAAGAGGTACTTTTTTGCCACATCGAATACGACTCATATTACACGTACCACTCCTCATAAAAATTGATAATCTAGAATAAATGCTAAATTTTTTAAAGGCAACGTCAGAGATAATAAAGATCGATAAGAAAATGCAATTACCACTGCGATGAATCATGCAAAGGCTTACTCAACTGGTGAATCATCCACGTTAAACTTGTAAAGTTAACCGAGCCATTCACGCTAGAGATACGAAATAATGAGGGTGGAAAAACTATATCAAAATGGTTCAGCGTAAAGGTTCTTCTAATGGAAATTTTCACATTCAGAAAGGTACAGATGCAACGGGGATAAGGAAAACTGGAAGAAAAGAAAAAACTAGCACAGCAAGACACGGAAGAAAATGTAGATTTTCTTAACAAAAAAAATATAAATAAAAAATTAAAAAAAAAAAATTTTAATATCAAAAGTATTTGGCAGAATGCTGCCTAAAAATTAAGAATGTTTAGAATGAAATTTTAAAGAAATTTCTATGGAACTGTATTGTGGAGTTATAAAATACGTAGTACGCAAATTATTAAGTGGTTGCTCGGCAAATAAAAAAACAGCAGGCGTGCTTTCGACACAACTTATTTGGTTCACTTGGAATTATCTTCTTTTCTTTGCAATAATTTAAGATTTTTTTCAATAATTTTTACGCATGAACCGTAAAGTTAGTTGAAACAAAATTTTGAAAAATGTTAAAATATATATTCTACGGCTGTACTAAGTTTCGTGACTATACCCTGGTTCAAAAGTAATAGGATTACATGAGTTCATCCTTCTCCAGATCGGAATAAGTGTACCAAATTTCACGACTATCGGATAAAAATTGCGACATATACCATGTTATACAGAAGTGTGTGGGTATATGTCGTGGCGACCAGTGAATGTCGACATACACCAGTATGGTGAAACTCTGAAAAATATTCCTATTTGGAAATTCATCGGTGATTGTTGACATTCTGTGAAATGCTTCATTGAATGTTGATAAATAAAATTATTAGTTTAAAGGAAAGAATATACGGAATTATCTGTATTACAGGGAAAAGTTTCGGATATTACATAATAAGGCAAGGAAATCAGAAAACTATCGATTACATTGTTCAAAGTAGTTCTAAAAAAAATGGTGCTTCAATGCCTATAGTCAAGCAGACTGAATCATTTAATGTAGTAAACATTTCTATTTTTGCGACTGGTAATACTGTATAATTAATTTGTTTTGGTTGAAACAACAAAATTCGTTTTTTGATGAACAAACATCTTAATGCTTGGTGTCTATGGTAAAGGCTAAATGCGAATTACGATCGTCCGATTTGCTTAATAGTAACTCTTGTTTGTTTGTGTTACATGATGTGTAATGTTTGTACCAAATTTTGTGAAGTAACAGGTTTATATTATGCTGCATCAAAATCTGACTAAGTATAGAGATAAGCCTTGTGCATAATATTTGCATGCAGCTAAAGGAATTTTCCTGGGCAGGGCCAAAACCTGACTAACCCTGCATTTATGTCACTCAAATTCTTCTGTACACAATCTACATTAATAAAATAGAGTCGTGATTGACTGACTGAATAACTGACTCACTTACTCATCATCACCCTGCTAAAACAACTGCACCAAATGACTTGAAATTTTAGCGGTATATCATTATCATAGTGTAGGTGCCCACTAAAGGAGAATTTTTTGAAATTCCACTCCTAAGGGATCAAAAAGGATGAAATGTGTTTTTACATTTTTTTCCAATATCTCTTCAAGGGGTTGAGATATCGAAAAAGTTTATGCACTAAAATATTAATGTTGTATTCATTCCTTAAAAATCGATTTCTGAATTTTTTGAAATTCATTCCTTACGGGGTGAAATGGGGTGAAATGTTTTTTTACTTCTTTTTACATTATATAAAGAAGTACTCCGGTGAATAAAATCTGGAAAATTAGACTAATTGGTATAATTTAGTTGTTTTTTCATTTTAATTTTAAATTATAATTAAGTTCATAATATAATTTAGTTTCTCATACCAGCAGCTTGTGACAAATTATACTCACAACATAAAACAAACCAGAGCAAGGAGAAGTATTAGCAGCAGCATCCCCTTGACCAAATACTCTTGACACCTGTTCATCAAGTGCAGAACTAAAAGAAGGGAATTTCTTATTGATTCTGGTGCAGATGTTAGTATCCTACCAGCCAAATCAAAAAATAAGAAATATGCTCCGAAAACAAAATTAAATGTGATTGATAACCACAGTTTCAACACATACAGTAGAAAAACATACAAAATCAATCTTAGTTTTCATAAAGAAATGAAATTGACCTTTATTATTGCTGATATGCAACATCCTATATTAGGTGCTGATTTTTTAGCTTATTTTGGATTATTAGTCGACTTGAAAAATAAACGATTGATCGACTCAACAAATTGTGAAATCATATAAGGAAAAATTAAAAACTATAAAGTTTCTATAGACAAGTGCAGTCAAACTGATAAAAAAATTTTGAAAGTATTAACAGATTTCCCCGGTATTAGACAGCCAACTTTCAATCCAAGTCCAACTTACCAACATGATACAGTTCACATAATTGAAACTGAAGGTCAGCCATGTGTTGCTAGAGCTAGGCAATTAGCCCTAGATAGACTGGCTATAGCTAAAATAGAATTTATAAGAATAGTTAAAGAAGGTGTATGTAAACCTTCTAATAGCTTATGAAGTTCACCTATTGATGTAGTTCCTAAACCTGGAGGTAAACGGCATATGGTGGGAGATTATAGAGCTTTGAATACCAAAACTAAACCTGATCAATACCAAAAACCAAATATCATGGATTTCAACCTTGCCATGAAGGGAAACTTGTTTGCAAAAATCAATATTAATTGGGCATTTCACAAAATTCAACGTCCAAAAATGATATCCATAAAACAGTACTAATAACTCCATTTGGTTTATTTGAATATTTACATATGCTATTAGGATTTGGAAATTCAGCACAAATTTTTTGACAATTTATAAGTAGTATTTTGAGGGATTAACCTTTTACATATGCATACACTAATGACATATACATTTGTTCTAGTGGAGCCATGGAACAGCATGAGAAAACTCTATGAACTGTAATGCAGCCTCTGCACATTGCCAGCTTGACAATCAATCATAGCAAATGAGATTATGCTAAGCCAAATATTGATTTTCTTGGCTATAATATTACCTCTACTGATATTTCACCTCAGAAATCCAAGGTAGAGCCAATATTAAAATTCCCAAAACATAAAACAGTAGCAGAACTTCGAAGATTCTTAAGCACGACAAACTTCTATCAAAGATGCATAAAGAACACTGTAGCTGAACAAGGTAAATTGTTTGCAATATTTCTCACAAAATAAAAAATGTGATAAAACTCCAAATATATGGAATGACAAAACTGAAATAGCATTTGAAAATGTAAAAAATATCCTGGCAAATGCGACATTATTAGCTCATCCCGATGAAAGTCTGCCATTATGCATGGTAACAGACACATCAGATTTTGCAATTGGTGGTACATTGTACCAAACTGAAAATGACAATAATATGCCATTAGTATTTTTTTTGAGGAAACTATCAAAAACAGAGATAAATTATAGTACTTACAATAGAGAGTTATTGGCAATACACACTGCAATAAGGGACTTCAACCATTATGTTGAAGGTAGAACTTTTACTGCATATACAGACCACCTACCAATCACACATGCCTTCAAGTACAAAAGTGAACATGCCTCACTTAGACAAATGAGACAGCTCAAATTTATTAGTCAATTTACAACTGACATATGACACATCAAAGGTGAACAAAATGAAACCACTGGTGCACTTAGTCAAATCAAAGCTCTCTCTGTACCTTCTCAGTTACCTTACACTGACATAGCAATTGACAATGTAAGGATGGGAATTGTCTGAATTTCTTATGCTAGACATATCAAACTTTGTACTGAAAAGGAGAAAACTTGCTGGTACAGACATATCACTGATATGCGACATATCTCAAGTTCTATAACATCCATACATCCTTATCACACAAGACCTCGTATTGCTACCAAACTCGTAACCTTGAGATTTTGATGACCAAAAATAAAATCAGATTATAATAATTGCCAAAATCAAAAATTGGAAGACACATGAAATCTGAACTTGAAAAATTCAGACTAAACCAATCGATTTAAATACATCCATATAGACTTAGTGGGTCTATTACCTCCTTCTTGTGGCTATAAATATTTACTGACTATGACAGATTGTGCTACTCATTGGCCCAAAGAAATTCCTCTAAATGACAGCCCTTACAGTGGCTACTGAAATATACACCAACTGGATTGCTAGATTTGGTGTGCCTCAAAGCATTACCACCAACCAGGAACAATAATTCAAAGTCAACTTTTTTATGAACTTACAAAGTCCTTAAGTGTGAAACATTGGGCTATTACTACTTACCATCCACAATCCAACAGTAAAGTAAAAAGGTGGCACAAGGCACTACAAGCCTCAATAATGACATTTGATAAAAAATGGTGGATAGAAATTTTTCCTACAATCAGCCCTACAAACCAATACTGGTCATTCTGCAGTGCAATTAGCACTAGGTGAAGAATTACGCTTACCAGGTGATTTCTTTTCCAAATCAAAAGAATTAATCCCAAAATGCTGGTCCAAAATATTAAAATTACTCAAGCCAATTCTTAAAACAAGAGAAAGGCAAAGCAAACTAAAAATTTATGTCTCAAGACATGTGGCAAATGCAACCCATGTATTCTCACAGGAAGGATTGAAAAAAGCCTTACAAAAACTATATACTGGTCCATATAAAGTAGTAGACAGAACTGAAAAAACATTCACACTACTAATTACCAATAAAGAGAAAAAGTCTCAATAAATCGAGTAAAACCTGCATTCTTTATAGCAGAAGACAAATCTGAAAATAAAAATTGAAATGACAAAATAGAAAATTTAACTCAACTCCAAGAAATCATTGAAAATCCAGATTTCTAGCAAAACAATAAAGATGTCGTCGAACAAAATAACGAAAAAAATAAACAAGATTCACAAAATTCACCACTTCTTCTCTTGCAAATCATTTTGCATTTGTTCTCTCGATACAATACATCTTCAAATCCCACCAAAATCAAAACATCAGAAAATTCTAAACAATTACTCAACTACAAGAAAATGTTCCTTGGAGAAGAGTTTGAATGGAACAAAACCAAGCATGATTCTATGCTTGACACCATCCAAACTGATCTGGTAAATGTCCACTGCATCATCAAAACTTGATGCCAGCACAATTGAGCAAGAAATAACCAAGCAAATTTCTTCCATTAGTCATAGCAGCGAGGGCAAATCTGCTGGCCAACTATCCGAAGTCACCCTATGGAACTTACCCAAGCATGGAGTTTCATTCAGTCAAATTGCTCCAAAACCACAACCACTTGGTTGGAAGCCCAAATTTCAACTTTTGCCCCAAGACTTACTCCACACTTCAACTTTCAATCCAACAACCTTCAGGTAAAAAAAAATTATTAATTCAAAAAGAGAGGTGCCAGAGCCCTGTATAAATATAGATGACTCCTGACTAATTACGCAGGTACTTTTACTGACCAAACTCTAGGCCAAGCTCTGTGTGACATCCTCTTTGGAGAGAATAATAATGCTAAATGGCCCCCAGCAAGAGGACATCCTTCAGTCCATCAGTTCCCTCAATAAGATGGTGACTTAGTTCTCACGTAGTAAAAACTAGGGGGAGTGCCTGTGGGGACTAAGACTCCTTTATGGGCTCGGATCCATCTTCTGATAAATCGATAGGCTGCAGGTATCTATATTACTCATAGATACAATGAGTTGAAAATACAAAATTTATGATGCAAAATCTAGAAGCTATCAAATGGATTAATTTGATAAACAAAGAATGAACTTGCAGCAATCTAGGGATTCCCCAGTACGCCCCACTTGAAAGATACTAAAAATTTTGTAGATAAAAGGTAACTAAATACATCAGTGATTTTTTTCGTCATTTAAAATTCGTTCCGCCATAATTTGGCAGACGTAGGACCGAATGCAAGAATAATACTTCGGTAATTTCCACATTTTTCACAGTATCAATTATATCTATACATAAACATACAGTATATAGATATATTTCTTAAGGTAATTCTTAAGTAACCGTTGATACTTAAGTATCGTTAGTATCGTTCTTGCATTCCAACCAGGTAGCGGCCAAAAATGAAAATTGCGATAATTTGTATACCGAATTCTGTGGTAGACATGTATAAGAATTCCATCATGGATGTATGTAAATTTTTGCCATGACTGACGTTGAACTGCGGTCGAAGATAAGAATCTCGATAATTGACTTTTTTGAAAAATACACGTTTAACGG
This sequence comes from Ericerus pela, assembly GCA_011428145.1. NCBI lineage: Eukaryota > Metazoa > Arthropoda > Insecta > Hemiptera > Coccidae > Ericerus > Ericerus pela. Next base: position 204,868 of record WOFM01000150.1, on the reverse strand, counting down.
GTTTGATGCACAAACGAGATATTTTTTCCCGTGTTTTCTCCATTTTTGGAAAAAAAACTTCAATTTTCCATAAAGTGAGTAAGTAGCCTCACAGATAATCAGAACAAGATGAAATTTAGACTAAAATATTTTACTCGTAATAGAGGATTTTGATCATGAATAAAGTTTCTCTAACCTCTCATATAACACCTAGTAGATTCAAAAGAATTATTTTTGTAAAAAAAGGGAACAGAATATTTTAATATAAAATTAACTGCATCGATTTTTATCCACACCCCAGAAGCATCGCTTATATGAACGTCCTTTTTTCTTTTTCTCGTTACAGCAGTATAACAATAAAGCATATTCGTAACATTCCATTCATTCATAAAAAGGAAAAAAGAAATATAAAAGGTGACTAACCTCAGTGAGAGCATGAAGCTGACCTTCGTGGACGCAAACGCCCATAAACCTGAAAAGAGAAAAAAAAATTATAAGCACAGACATAACGAAAATAAACCACGTGTATCCAAATATGCTGCATATCAAACATGATTAAGAAAAGTAAAAAAAATAGCACAATAAAAAACGAGGAAATAATTGTTAGTATTTCGGTAATACCGGAGGAAAATTTGTCCCATAATATTTTGTGTATTAGTAATCTGGTTGATATTTGAAGGAAGAACAAAAAAAAAAAAAGTTCATTCAAAAATTAGAAATGATCAGTTTATACGATGTAAATTTAATGGAAAATAGAAAAATAGCAAAATACAAACGAACAAATAAATAGATAAATAAATACATAAATAAGCACACGAAGAAACGTGGGCTTTCGACACACCTTTTTTTTTCATCGATGCGTGTGAGGCTTCGGATTTCAAGTCCGTCTATGTCGTAACATCAATTTGTTCCAAAACCAATTTCATTTCATGTTTTCATACGCCTTCGCTCAATATCATCTCTTCTACATACACATGTAATAATTTATCATCGCATTCGAAGAGTGGAAGATGAACAAATATATACACATAAGGGTAGCTAGAAAAGTTTCATTCCACATTCTATCGCTTCTTCGGTTATAAAAATTCAACGCTCAGCAAAGAAGACCTAAGTGCCTCTTTTGCTCTATTCAATACAACAACCATTTCAAAGATATGACAGATTTCAATTGTTTTTAAATTATTTTATGCTATTTAAAAATTCATAAACAAAAGACTTGATGTTTCGTCATTGTCAAAAGGGAAATAAATTTTCAAAGTAAAGGTCTGAAAGTCACTTAGCAAAGCTCTTCATAAAAGAAATAAAAGAGATAAAAGAAGTAACATCCGCTGCTAATTGACGAATTTCAAAAACCACGTAAAAAATCTCAGCATTTTCTGTATTGATAGGGTGAGGGCGAGACAAGTTAAATAAATGGAAGTTTAATTCTGAATTTCGTAGTCAGTATCACTTTTCAACTACAGTTATGTTTTTATTGCTGAAGTATACAGTGCTCTAAAATCCACACAACAGAAATTAGCATTTTCCATCTGCAATATGAAACCAGTCGGAACGTACTGAACATTCAGCTTCTACTCACACACGAATGAAATGCGTAGCCTAAATTTTTACAATAGACTAATACAGATTCACCAATATTGATGATTTATGTGACTTGGAGGAACGTTTCTCGATTGCATTTATTCTGGGTGAACATATGTTCATTGACCAATTTTCAAGTTGAACGTACAAATCGGTTAAATGATTTAAGGTTCACCTGGCATTTAGTTATTAATACAGCCTAACATACCTACATGTAAAGATAATCGATTCGATATTAACTCAATTATTTTATACTTTTTCGTGTATTAAAAATAGATTATTTTTTAAACCTAATGTTTAATTTTTATTGCACTTCAAAATAAAAGAGTTTTTAGGAACATTTATGTTTTTAAAATTTTTAAATTTACCATTAATTTATTTTTTAACGTGTTCTTTTAAATGATTTTAAAAATATTTTTACTTTTAAATGACATTTTTTTTTAACTTGTCTAATTTTATTTCAATATTTTTTGGTCTTCATATTTTTTATAATCATTCAAACATATGTCTGTAATATGCTTCGTATATCCATAATATGATTCTTATTATTATTATCTTCTGGTTAGCACCAGGTCCAGGTCCTTGATTATATCGAGACGCGTGCCTTGAAAGAAAAATCAATTTAACTTTTGGGTTTTCATGAATATATATGATACTGGTTGTTCTTTAATCACGGCACATATTTACTTCAGTAAATAGAGTAGGTCATAGGTAAATGGCAAATGGTCATTATTATGATATCCAGATACATGTAATGTAATTTACAGTGTAAAAATAAGTACGATAGAACGAACAGTAATTTGACCTATACGCCTCAGCAATTTACAGAAAATTTTTAAACCATATTTTTATGGATGCTATGTGCCAAAAGCCTCTAGTTATTTTTTCCAAAAATTGGCAACATAGCCTACAGATATGAACTGTCTCTATAAACATACCTATCCAATTCATTATCACTGAAAAATTCATGTGATAAGTTGGTCCTAATCCCCTCGCTGGGATCAAAGGGAACTCATAAAAAGGTTCAATACCAAAATTGATCATAAATTTTAGCTTATTTCTCAAGAAACATAATAGATGATGTTTCACTCAATAATTTATTAAAAAGTTGATAACCTATCTTTACGTCCATAAGTGGTTCAATAAAAAAACATACCTTAAATCTTGCCTTTAAAGGACATATCTGCCGATGTATCATTCAATAAATTATGAAAATATTTTCCAACAACCATTTCCTGAAAGCTTTTACAGCAAACTAGTGCCACACTCTACAGAATTGAATAGCACATAGACTTTAAAAAAAACAAAAGTGACATACTTTTTACCATATCAAACAAACCATAGAATTGACAAAAAATTTTACATAAGTAATTGTTAAAATTTGTGAATTAACTACTGACACTTGGAGGAAGAAAAAGCTTAAGGAAAAGAATGTATTAATCATTATTACAGATATTACACGAATTTTATCAGGACTATTAATTCTATTTAAATTTTCAATTTTATCAAGAGTGTAGCTATGATTTTCTCAAGCAATGCAGAATAGATGGAAAAAAATTTCCATCCTCTCCTTCCTAGTGAAGCTATTAAAAAATCTTTTGAACAGTTCTTTTGTACTTTTCAAAATTTTTACCTTTTTTTTCAATTACTCTGTGAAATTTTGAGGAAAAAAATAGGAATGGGGGAATTGATCCTCGAAATCCTCGTGGCTACACCACTAAATTTTACATAACAATACATTCATTTATTTGTATTAGCTCTATTTGGCATGTTAAAAAATTATAGCATTAAAAACTTGTACAGTGATTCGAATAATTTTCTTGACAAGGATTCCAAGTATTTGTTCGGATCTATTTTTTCATGATCAGTTACGTTAGATTCAATAAAGAAATAAAGAGAATGAAAATAAAATGGAACAGAACTACGACCTTGATTTGAAATTCGTATTTACGCATATTTTCAGTGTTAAAAATACGTCAATAAAACCATAAAATACTATGAAATTGGTGGAAAAACTTTTTTTTTAATTTTGCTCAATCCCGATAGGATCCGCCAGAAGAACTTACGCTGATCCGTTTTTTTAATAGAAGATCCGTGATCGCATCTGAATTCTTTCATAGTAAACTAGCTGACCCATCGCGCATTGCTGCGATCTCTGAAGAAAGGAGATTCAAGGAATTGGAAAAAAAAATAGGTAGTTGAACTGAGGGTTGTTAAATTTATACCAAATTCATTCCCCACAGTAATTAATGTAAGTAATTATTGTATTACGAATTCTCTTCGATTCGTCGCTGAATCCTAATTAATTTAAAGGGCACCGAATTGAAAAGAATTCCCAGATGAATTCTCGGTCCAATTGGAAAACGGAACTTATTAATGACATCTTCCAAAAAATAAAATTATAATAGTAAATTTAAACATTTGTGAGCATTTCAATGAGTTTAGCAAATGCTGAAACTTAAAAACCTCACCTCAAAATCCTTTGATTGTCTGTTAAATATTCAATTAAAATATTACTATATCCTATGCAATGGAATTAGAAGAAAACTCACAGTCTCTGTTATCACATAGGTATACAACAAACATCGATATTTTGCATGATGTATTGATGTTCTTCACCAGATCAATGCAATATTGTTTTTTGATATATCAATATTGAATAAAATACATATTTCTGGAATTTTTTGGGCAACTTTTTGAAATTTTCTTTTTGTATTATGTCAGAAACCTTCCCTGGAGTATACTCAACAACTTCCAAAAGTTTCATGGCCATCGGATGAATGGTGTAGTAAAGCATAAAAGACAAACAGACATACATTCTCTTTTATATATATAGATAAGTAAGTAATTTGAGATCCAGACTCGATCATTTTTTGAAAAATCAAAAAGGATCCGTGATTCAATTCATTTTTTGGAGATCTTACCTATTCCTTTTCTTAGTTCATTTCGCTTCATAATTTTTTTGTTGCATTTCTCTAAAATTACATAGCAAATATACGGATAAAAATATGATATGTATCAAAAATTAAAAAAACTTATTCAGAAATATTAATATCACAACCATTTGTTTGACCCAGTAACCAGTGAGAGGCAAGGATATACCAACATGCCTGGCTAACAAACAGAAGTGTTTAAAAATGAAATTATTTAGTAGAATAGATTGACGAAAGTTCAAGGAAATTTATAATGAAGTGAATGAATGAAGTGTATTACTAAGTTATGAAATACGTACGCACAAGTTATTAAATGATATTGCGAAGCACATTAAATAAAAGCCACCCTTTTTTGACTAGCTTCTTAGTTCATGCGAACTTTATATTCTTTTCCGAGCAATAGTTTAAGATTTTTTCAAATCATCTCTACACATGAACTATTAAACCCAGGAAACAAAATTCTACAGAATTATGGAATCATTACAATAAAAATACTATACCCAATTTTTTAAGACAAAATTCAAAAATAATTATTAAGGTATAATTAAATTTTTGAAAAAAATGAAACCACCTGCATGTACGAACATATGAAAACATAATACAAAATAAAATGTTGAAACAAGTTTTCCAGGTTTTATAATACCAGTTTTTTTACAAAGTGAAATTACAACTCAAATTCCAATCAGACGTAAGGAAAACAAATTCAAAGTTTAAAATCAATTTTAAATATATTAGACTATATTAATAGTAATAGTAATAATGTTTTAACAAAAAGGCATATCAAAAAATGTATGCTATGATGGATCACACAATAAAATGTGGAAACCCAAAATTGAGCCCCTTTTAGGGGCCATTGGAAGTTGAAATATCGGTTGAATGCAAAAATGAACACAAAATTGGGACTCAGCACCTCAAAAAACATACTTGGTGATGTATCATACATTAAAATATGAAAACAAAACATTAACCCCCTTTTGGGGTCCATTTTGGGATGAAGAATGGGTCAAATGGAGAAATGAACATCAAACTCGGACTCAGCTCCTCAAGAAACATATTTGTTGATGTATCACACAATAAAATGTGGAAACTGGAAACTCAAAATTAACCCCCTTTTAGGGCCCACTGAAGGTTGAGGAATGAGTCAAATAGAATAATGAGCACCAAATTCGGACTCAGTACCTCAAAAAATATATTTTGTGATGTATCATATATAAAAATAAGAAAACTAAAAATTAACCCCCTTTTGAGGCCCATTAGGGGCTGAAGAATGGGTTAAATGAGAAATGAACACCAAACTCGGACTCAGCACCTCAAAAAACATATTTGGTGATGTATCAAACATTAAAATGTGAAAACTCAACATTAACTCCCTTCTGAGATTCCTTGGGGGATGAAAAATGGATCAAATGGAGAAATGAACAAAAAACTTGGTCCCAGCGCCTTAAAAAACATACTTAATGATGTATTAAACAGTAAAATGTCAAAACTCAAAATTTTGCTGGTGGAATATTTATATGTGCATAACTGAGGAAGGCTAATATAATACTGAAGGAATGGTCTTATCCGAAACAAGAAACACGGTATCCTAGACACTTTTGGGTGATCCAATCAGGATGCGTTATTCTGTTTTATTTGGAATCGGGACATGTGATTGGTCATATTACTTTTTTTATGAAAAAAATTTTGAATTTAATTTTTGGATTATCTATACGAAATTTTTTTTGGATTCCTTTGGCCAGTATTATTCACCATAAAAATCCCAATTTTTTTAACCATCATTTGTATTTATAAGATGAATATTGAATACTGCAGAGTGGCACAAAATTTCATTAGATTGCCAGAAAACTGATCTCTTTCTGACGAAGCCAGTAAAAATTCACCGAAAATTATTTAGACAAAATTCACGGCGGATGCTCCAATTACAAATGTTTTGTTGTTTCTATCTTGATAACGAACTGATCAGTGTTACCAGGCCAGTACAAGTCAAAACGCCACAAAGCGGCGCTTCAGGGCTTGTACAACATAATATTCCATGTTTCACCTCCAATCTCAATATAAAATTAATTTTTAATAAGTAGATTTTCTTCGAAAACCTACATTAGAACAGTTTTGAAATAAGTTAACGAACCTCTTCCTTCCATCGGTCACACAAATAAATAAATAAAATAAAAATCCAAAAGGTTTTATGAGTACTTTTTAAAAATACCTGAATCGAAATATCATTTGCAAAACTTATAAGCAAGAACAATCCTAGTCAGGCGCAGAGAAAGGCTTCTAACAAGACAATATTTTCCAGGCACATGATTTTCATTCAGGAAATGAAAAACTGAATAATGTGTATTTCATACATCGACTTAGGCTTCATCGACAATATAAAAATTATATAATAGCAGTCATATGGAATTATAACACTGGAGAGTAGAGATCAGATACAGAGTAAAAAAAAAAAGGTATCGACATTTCCGTTGAAGCATCAATATTCCATTGATGACTTGATGTATATTTCCACCTTGGTTTTGTTGTTTTCAGTGCTAACCTTCAATTTCATTTTCGTAGAGACCTTCCGATTGGGTTCATTCCTTTGTTTTTGTAAACATGCCAGTAAAATGAACTTGGTACATTATTCGTTGAATCATTCATAAGTTATAACGTCATCGATGCGTCAGATCTGGGTTGCCGATAGTCTAACTCTGTGACGTTCATCTCTTTTTCTGTGCGATACCATATTCAAACTTTTAATTTTTTGGAGTGATTTCTTAATTTTTACCGATTTTTCTTCGTAACAATATCATACTTTTAAGCTTCATAGATTGTTATTATTGTGATAAAATTGAAAAATTAAGAACATTCGCCAACATTTCAATAACGGTTCAACATTCTCACTTTTAGAAGCAACTTTCAGGTCACACTTTACAGAAAGAACTCAATTCATTTCACGAGAGATTAAAATAAAAAATATTCTAGATAATTTCAAAAATAGTGTTGTTCGAATTTCTCGTAACTGCACAACGCTGATCGAACATTCGGCGCTTTTCTTTCATTTCAATCATCAACACTAACTTACAGGAAAATAACATAAGCTCCTGCTCACCAATAATTAATTATACAACTTTAAATCAATAATGAGCATCATTTATAGCAAGATAAGGCACAACTAAGTTTTCAAATGAAGCGGTTTACCTATGAACCATCTTCACCAGAACAAATTTATACAGGCACGATGTGTCATCTGCCACTATGTCCTCCAAGCTCGACCACAAGGTTACTATTTTTAAATTGATGCTAGACAGTAAAAAAAACAAAAACCGCCATTCACTGAAACAGCCGTAGAATAATAAATCGCGAATGACGAGTGTGCTATAAACGAGCTATTTGTACCTGCATACTCAACATTTGACTACACTGTCCTTGCCTATATACAGATGGGATAATTTATATACAGATTTAGTCGGGTACTTCCTCGCATATACCTCCTGGCAGAAGTAGTAAGTGGGCTGGGCATTTATTTACGAAAATAAGCAAACAAGTATATGTAATACCTACTTGATTTAATGTCAAAATAAAAATTAAGACGATCAATACTTTGAATTCTTAAACGTCTCCTAAAAATATTTAAATTATAAAAATTTTGAAGAGATATTTTATAGAAGGTTTATAAAATATTTGCTCCCAGATGAACTAAACTGAAGACTTAATTCAAATAACAGCGCTCTTCGAATACCGTATCTTGCTCAACTCTATTTTCAAAATTTTTCGTTTTTCACAAACGCATAACTTGTTTCAAGTCAAAAGATTGAAAACTTCTTTTAACCGACTTCAAAAAAAAGGAAGAGGTTTTTCAAATAATTGAGGATTACCCCATGGTCTTCCCATTAAATTATTTTTTAGAATCAATATAATAGTTTATTAGTTATCTATAAATAAAAAACAGTCAGTTTTAAAGTAATATTGCCACTAATGTTAGAAATGAAAAATTACTGAAAACAATTTTTTCATCAAAAAATCTAACCACCTTCAAAAAACAAAAAACGAATATAAATTCTCTAGAGAGAAAAATAATTATTTTAAAATTTCTTCAGTAATATCTGCTGGAATTAAAATGAAACGAAAAAACATTAAGATAAATTAATAACTTTTTTCAAAAATTAGAATCGACTTAAAAAAAAAACCTTTTAAAATTTTTTCGGCAAGATGTAGGACTAGGGACCGGAATTATTGAATCGGCATTAATTAAGAAGTTTTGTTATAAAATTTGATGGAATAGACGTACGGAGCAGCTACATGTTTAGAAGTAAAGAAATACCGACTTCAATAATTCCAGTTCCTAGGCCAACATTTTGCTTTAGAAATTTTAAAAGGATTATTTTTCTCTTTTTAGCCTATTTTTATTGTTTTTTTTTTTAGTTTAGGTTCTGTTTTTTGAGAAAAAAATTATTAATTTATAAACTTGATGTTTTTTTGTTTCATTTTATTTTCGTAAGAAATAAAAAAAAATTCATACATATTCCCCACAAATTGAAGAAGGCAAAAAAATATAATTTTAGTTTTCATTTAAATCAAATTATTAAACCCATAAATTCGTGAATAACAAAAATTTCATGTTAAAAAATGGCGCCCAAGGTTGAATACTTTCTTTATGTGAAGGTTCCTCACGAAATAAATATATATATATATATATATATAGGTATATACCAACTATATTGAAAATATTGCTTTTCACAATTTAATACCACTAAGGCGTGGTATGAAAGCAAAAACATAAAAATACTCGTAATTTTCAATTTATTCTAACATAAAGTGTTCAGAAAAAATGTGTATTCTTTTCTCCGAACAAAACCATATGAATACTTTGGAATTAACGAATTTTTCAAACAGGCCTAACTGTAAACTGGGAGAATAGTACAAGTTATTATCTATCTCGAAATCACTAAGCTCATTTATTTACTAGTCATCAATTCTGTTTCCTCCCACGAAAAGCATTTATTGGCGTGAGAAACAGTTAACTACGAATGATCCGGGTACACGAATAATACCTACGACTTTTAAATGGTATTAATAGGACTAACTTGGATGGCAATGAATGACTTAACGAAAAATCAGATGGAACTGGAATCGGACAGATGATTTCAGTATTCTAGAACAGAGATGAAGCACTTTTTGAGGCAAGGAAAGTTCAAAGTGATTGTATGCTTGCTGTAGATGGAATACATGAATAATGGATCAATAATTTTGACCATATCTAGCTTGAATAATTAACAAGAATGTTCTGTTTATTATATTAGACATTTTTGTATGATGCAAGGAGTGCGAGTGCCTCCTGTTGTCAATTTTGATGGAAGAAGGGGTTGAAAATAGAGCAACTCAGGAGACGAGAAATAAAATGATTTTTCATACCTTAGAATTTCAAAAATAAAAAATTCGTTACGTATCGTATTTCTTCAATAAATTCTCATTTCAATTCGTAGAAGCGACCATTAACAAGGCTTTAAATTTAAAGGCGATCGAAATATAATCCAAAAACAGACTTCTTTGGAAATTATGAATGGGTTCGGATTGTTTTTCCCACTTCCCATTAAGCTACAAGGCTAAAAATTAATATGACGTTCCCTAAGTAACATATTTAGATACTTTTTTTTTCGAAATACCGAAAATTTGAAATGGACCTCAAATTTTTAGCTACCATATTATAAAGGTATACTTATTTATTTTTCCTACGGCCCACTAAGCTGGACGGCTGAAACTTGGTATGATTGTGCCTCAGTAGGTATAACATCTATATACGTTTTTTCGAAATCCCATTTTTTAAGGGATTGTTCTCTATTGCCTGGCAAAGATAGGCCTGACATCTCGATGTAGTAATAACTATTCAAATTAAGAAATATTTCTAACTGAATTATGATCAAATATTATTCTTTTTCAATGATTATTTACGTTTAATTATATTTTTTACTTTATTTACATTGTTTACGTTACTTACATGAATTCTTTACGTGTAAAAAATACGTGTAAAAAATACATGTAAATAATCACATAAATAAATAATCATTGTTTACTTTGCCAACTCTGGTCCCAAGTTTGAGAAAATTCTTTCGAAAATAAATAATTAAGATCCCGGAAACTTTCAACGAGAAATTGTTGCTTTACACAGCAAGGCTGCATTTGTTAAAAAAGCGAATGAGAAAAAAGAGAAGAATACATTACTTACTACGTTAAACAAAGCAATCGAAAAACTACACGAACTATGTAGAACTTTTGTTCAAATATCACGAGAATTAGAATTCATCCAGCCATTTCAACGCACTCGTATTTGTAGATTTACTAAATTTCACATCGAAAGAAAACAGGGCGTATCATTTGATTAAAAATAAATTAATATAATATACCATCCAATAAACAAGAGCACAATAACATCGGTTTTCAATACACTGATTGCCACAAAATCAACTGAGTGCCTTTTACTATATGTGTGTATATTACTAGATATGGACTGCCGTAAACTGATAAGAAAGCGAAGACAACACCCTAAGTGTGAGGAAAGTAATGTCTATTGCGCAACGGACGCTTGCAATTGCAATACTTTGATTGATTCGTCACCAGCAGATAAGTTATAAGAATCAATAAGAATCAATAAGAACCAATAAGAACTGATAATGTAGTTTATATTAGGCCTTATAACCAAGACATTTTTATGGTTATTGGTTACTGGGAACCAATAAAAATCTATATTGGTTCCTGGTTACTGGTTATTGGTTAAAAGTTTAATTATTTGGTTACTAGTTATTGTTTTGGTTAACCAAAACAACTTTTTTGGTTATTGGTTGTGGTTACTGGTTATTGGTTAAGACAAAATTTGGGGTAAAATATACAAAAAAAATTTTCTCGAGGTCAAATTTATCTATAATTAATAATTTTTCAGGAAATAATTAGTAATTTTTGAAAATAATAATCAATAATATTGATATTTCATGAAAATCAATAAAAACTAATTCTTTCTGCTTATCATTATGGTTAAAGGATTCAGCATTTTATGGGAACTGGTTATTGATTATTGGTTAGGTGAAAGTTTTTTGTTTTGGTTATCGGTTCCCAAATCAAGGTTGTCAATTTGTTTCGGTTTTTAGTAGTTATTGTTCTGGTTATGGTTGTGGTTACAAGCCCTAGTTTATATGTGCCAGTTGCGTCCTAGACTTTCCCTTCCCCATCGCAGCAGATGATACCTTCACTTTTGTTGCTTACTAGCTCTACCTCCGAGCTGTTCGAGTATTCCATACGTAATACATAGTCAAATTTGAGTATTCCGAAGCCAATGAGTATAAACGACAAAAACCAACTGTACCTAAATACTGAAGAATTAATCATTCATTTCTCTCATAATATTTCTTAACTTAATCTTACTCCATCTGCATTTATATCATGTTGAAATTAGTGCTGCTCTCATTTTAGGATTTCAATCCCTCAACTTTAATCAAGTGTTATTTAAAGACGACCTTATGATGAAAATTTAACTGGGAGCCTGATTCACGTCAAATAAAATGTAATGACAGAATTTTCATGATTTTTGAACATACTTCTTCTTCTATAGAGGAACTTGCGACGCAAGAATTTTTTGAACTATCAATTCGTGCGTCAGTTCAAATTTTTGTACATTCACCCATCAGAAAATTTTTAAGTAGATATAATTACGTAATATTGCACTAAGTTGGCGCATATGAAGAATATTTGATAGAAAAATCTGGACTATTAGTTCTTTACTAAACCATCTTGATAACGTAATGCAGTTCCATACCTATAATACGCAACAGTAGTTTTCGACTAATTTTTTTTCATAAAAATTCAACAAAAAAAAAAAATTCTTTTCCATGGAAAAATCCTGGATACGGCACTAAAGAGCACAATTGTAAATCAAAAGAAGAAACTATCCGGGAGACAGAAGATGGAATAAGTGACTTAATTTTTGACACTCGCAAATCTGCAACTTCCTGTACAGTTCTAAAACGATTTAGGAGATTACCTACGGGTAAAGTATCTTTCTACTTGGTCGTGCTCAATAATATCCACATTCAAAATTTTATTGGTGAAGAAAGAAACCTTTCACTCGACATCATGCTGGATTAATACCTTCAAATGTATTGTCAAAAAAAAAAAAAAAAAGAAATCGAACGAAAATATCTGTTAATCGATTCTGGCCAAAATTTCAACAACCGAATTGGTCGGAAGAATTGCATAATAGTGGGCGACAAATAAAATTGAGGTAACTGTTTCTTTATCACAGAACGATAATAAATTCCATTCTTTACAAGTTTTCATTTTCGCGCCCAATTAAGAGCGAATAAAAATTTTTTGGCGAAAAAATTACGGCTATATAATACGACGATAAAATCGAATAAAATAAAGAAACGAAAATAAATCAAACCAATTCACGTAACATACCATTCTTCGTGTCAAACACAAGGAAGAAATGGTATTTTCGAGAAAGGAGGTTGCTTTCTGAACAGAGTATCTACCTACTAATTATCACAAACAAATTTTTCAACAAGTCACCGATAAATCAACAAAGCCTGATGACTGAAAAACACAGGAGTGCGGAGGGAAAAAGTAATTCACGAAAATCTGTTCAAATTGCGTATAATCTAATTATATGTACAAGGAGGAAGCGGGAAAGTATCATATGGTTCTTCGTTTTTTCTCCAGATCGTGGAACCGTAACTTAAGCACGCTCTGCTCCCGATAATCCCGATGAAACAATGCAAAAACGTACAAACCCGTTCTCCTTTGGCGTTGAGATACGCACCCGGATGATGCAGATCGGTGCAATACGAGCCACAAAGTAACATAGAATGCGGTAAGAAAGCAATAAAATTTACATTTTTTCACTTTTTTTCCTACTTCTTTCCTTTTTTACCTTCTTTCTTTCTTATTTCCATGTATTAACACTTCACCTCTTCCTATATCAATCTCTATATAAGTACTTTTCAAAGTGGTAATTATCACACAGACTGCACACGGTTGCGAATGGGCACCAAAATTTACAATAAGTAGTACAGATAGATCTGAAACCGGTCCCCCGATCAAGTCACATTGTTTCCTGTACAATTTTTAATCGCGAATGAAAACAATGATATTTTGTTTAAATTTATCAAATAAATTTTGCTATATACGAAAAAAGTTCTCCGTATACGGCTTTTCCTAATCCCAAAACAGTATTTTCACAAGATTTTAAGAAAGAAGTAAGTTATGTAGACAGGAATGGACGTAATAGACAGTTTCGGGGTTTCTATTCATCCAAAATTTTTCGAAAAAATAAAACAACGAAATAGACTATTTTTTTTTCTAGTTTGTAATTTATGAACTAAAATTACGAATGTTGACTTTCTGGACTATGATTGCTATTTACAGATTTCAATAGTCAACCAAGGACCAAAAGCCCGACTAAAAACAAAACAAACAAGAGGAAAGTGTTAAAAATCATATAAATTTTTTACATTTAACTCGAACGTTTCAAGTAAAATAGGTACAAAAAACTTAGCCAAAAAATCTAGAAAGGGAAATTTAGTACAAACGGATAGTTGTATGCGAACTGCGAGTTCTTAAACACAAACTTGTTATAGAACATTGTTTCAAGATCATAATACTGATAAATTTCATTTTCACAATCGAATTTACATCAAAAATCTGTATTAGCAATAATAAAGCAGAAATTAATGCTCTCATATCAATAAAACAAATTTTCCCAACAAATGCCTCAAAGTAAGTGATTTTGCGCTTCTTTTTAAAGCGCAAAATTATGAATTTGTGACTCATGATCAAATTTCGATACAGGGAGCGAAAATGCGATAACGGGAGCAAACAAGTATTTGCTCCCGCTACCAAAATTTTTTGCTCCGCCCATCAACCAATCAGGTGCGTTCACCAATTTCACTCAGATGTGTTGGGAATTTGGAGGATATATATATGATGGAGACCACATGCTGCTGTTATACAACGGGGCCTCATATCAATCCACATCGACCCAGCAAAATAATCAGGGAGTAATTTGTACGCCAGTACTTATAAAGAAATGCACTTGGTGATTTTTTTCTTCAATCAGATTTCTAGAAATCAAAACACGGGGCGTCCGCAGCTATCCATAGGGGCGACACCAAAACCTCTATTATGTCGTCTCCATCATATGTATATATATCCTCTGAAGATTGGGAAAAATAGCATTTGCAATGTGAGTGCAAAGTGAGCTCCCTCAACTCATTTGATGTTTGCAGCACTCACCTACGGCCTTAGCTGTAAACTCAAATTTATGGTGGATTGCTCACTTTGCCCTCATATAGTGAAATATACTATTCCTTAGTAGTGATGTGCGATAGTAATATCAAACTATCAAACTATGATAGTAGGCTGATGAACTATCGCTGCAGGTAGTTTTCATTAAAACGCTAATTTTGACCTTATTTTACAAAATTGATCATTTTTAGAGTTTGATAAAAAAAATTGGTAAATTTTATACTCTTTTTTGAGTTTGATAAGAGAAAATTGGTTTAATAAAAACTATATAGGATGTGAAATGAGAGAATGAAAAAATTGTAACAAGAAATAAATATATACTCAAAGTAAAATCTCAGAAGCGTATGTATTTACATCAATCATGTATGTTGAGAGTAAGTACAGATTGAGTGAGATAAACAAATATGTACAAAGATAAATAAGTGAGCGGCGAAATATTGTTACAGTGTAGATGCCAGTAAAGATGTAAAAGTATATTATAAAGATAGTGTTTGTAGGAGTGAGAGGAGAGAAGGATTGGTTGTCTCAACACATCCCTACAATCTTTTGAACCGAACACAACTATGGGAGTTTAAAAGTTTTTTGCATTACATTTTGATTTGAAAAATAAATATTGGTAACAGTGATTTACATAAATAATCAAAATTGAAAAAAAAAAATACTGATAATAATAAAATTTTGATAATGATAAAATTAGTAAATGGTAAAAGGTTTTGTATAAAAAATGGTAACTATATATGAGACAAATAAGGTATGTATAGTAAATATTCACTAATAAAAAATGTATAAAAATAAAAAAATAATAACAAGTAAATTATATTTTAGGTAATTGAGATAACTAAAGATATCCAATTAGCATCTTGGCGTACTTAACACGAAAATTTGTAAGAGGACTTATTTTGAATATTCGTGTTATTTCAGTTTTGGTTTTTTGAACTACTAATATTTTAGTTAAGGGATTTTGGAGTATTAATTTGATTAGACTTTTCATTAGGGCATGTTCTAGACATGTGTCTATTACATATAAAACAAGTAACATCCATTAGATCTACATTATCCTTTATGAGATAATTATTTGAAGATTCCATTTTGTTTTTATGATTGTTTAGATAACTGGTAGTTTGTAATTGGAATTTTAATTTTGGTTATTGTTTGTATTGGAATTATTGTTTTGATAATTTTGAAAATTTCTATTGTTATTCATGGGTTGGTATGTAGACTTGAGCTGATCAAACCCTGGGAATGTTTTAATAGAGTATTCAATATGATCATATTTTTTGAGGATCATTTTTGTTAATCATAGTGTAGTTCTTTTTTCATGTTCTATTTGATGAAATTAGGAAAAAACAGTATCAAATTTTTTGAGGAGAGACATTATTAGCAGATCTATTTCATCTGCTTCAGAAAGGGAGTGATTTGCGTCACTCAATTCTTCAACCGAATTAGAAAAATATTCTAAAAATTGACAAATGTTACCTCTACTTGGATCAAAGCAAAGGGATTGAAATTTTGATTTTAGAACCATAATGTTACTTGGGATTTGATTTCTGTATCGGGCTTCAAGGATTTCAAAAATTTCAGAGACAACATCACAGTTTTTGACATGATGTAAAATGCACCAGTCTAGTCATTCAAAAATATGAGCTTTGGCCAAATTTTATCCATTTTGAACTATGTTGTTTCTCTTGAGATGTAAAGATATAGCTACCCTCTTTTGGATCAGGAAAGATAGTAATTTGACATCCTTTTCTGATAAAGGTGCTGATGATGGTTGCACACCATCCTTTGTAGCTAGTACCATGGAAAATATTTGACACACGGTCATTTAATTCAGTAGCCATCATTAATAGAGTGACTGAATAATTAATTTAAAAAAGGGGGAAAAATAAAGGATACAGTCCCCAGCAAATGCTGCAAGACTAGGATTGCCATACCTATGTTAACCAAACAGTGTAAATAATGACAATAGTATTTTGTTTTGTCCTGTGTGTTTCTTGAGTAAAATTCACGTAAGGCATGAAAAAACACACATTAAAGATGCGATCAGACACTTCCCTCAAATAAAAAAAATAAATATAAAGAAACAAAACTTTCACAACCCAAAACAATTCACGATTAAATTCAATAAATAATACGATGATTGTTGAATGAATGTTTAAATAGTAGAAGATATACTTTCGGATGAAATATTATTGCGAAAACAGGGGAAGTATTTTCGATCTTTTATTTGAAAACCTAATTTATTTTTCTAAAAAAAAAAAAAAAAATCAAAATAATATTTTGAAAGGATGTAATTTGCAAGTGACTTGCTGAAAGTTGTCCCATTTCAGAATTTGTAACAGCCAAAACTATTTAAAAAATATGAGATTTTTAAATATACAAATAAAATTTTGTTTGGCAAAGAGATAAAATGGGTAGAAATACAAAAAATTACAAATAAATATGTTTTATTTACCTTTTCTGTGTTACTAAATTTTCAGCTAAGTGTGATTTTTATGAAGATATTTGTTCTTCAGATGTTTTGGCGACCAATTCTACGTTATTGAAGGTTTTTCTATTGCGATTGGACTGCTGCAATTGAATTTCTGGATACAACACTTCGATTTGTAACAAGAAATAAAGATATACTCAAAGTAACGTCTCAGAAGCGTGTGTATTTACATCAGTCATATATGTTGAGAGTAAGTACAGATTGAGTGAGATAAACAAAGGTATACCAAGATAAACGAGTGAGCAGCAAAATAGTGTTACAGTGTAGCCATGAGCAAAGATGCAAAAGTATATTATAAAGATAGTCGAGTGTTTGTAGGAGTGAAAGGGGAGAAGGATTGGTGGTCTCAACAAAAACTATCAAAAAACTATCAATACTATTTGTGGAATACCTTGTCGTGAGAGATATTCTCACCAGAAGGAAATTCTACAGAATTTAAGGGTGTTCAGATGATGACGGGAGAGAGGGGGTAGCAGACTTTTAAACTGTGGCTTCCTTAACATCGGAGAGTTCGAATTCCCCGATGTCCAGGTGGCCATCTTTGCCTTTTTGTTCCCGGCCCTCTCAGCCATGAACAAGAACCTCATCTGCTACCTTTTTTCCTCTGGCATTGGCTCCAGCTTTGGGGGTTCTGGAGTTGGAGTCGACTCCTTTGGTGACCAGAGAGGAGAGATTATCGGAGGCAGCGGAGTCGTCATCATCGCTAGGACATCGTCTATGGGAGGAGCTGTGTCCATGAGCAGCTCCTCCTCGATCCAGTCCAACTCCGTCTTCTGTTCGGTCTTCTGCTGAGTTTGTGAAAACTCAGAAGTTTTCCGAACAGTTTGGAGGGTGGCGGATTTCAGGAAGGTGATTGACAGCGACATAGGAAACAGTTTGAAGGAGAACAGAGAACCAAAAATATAGTTTTAGAAAACACATCCAAGATCTAAGACAGTTCTAAAACGGGTGAATCTACTGCTGTTTTCAATTTACCATTACAGTTTCGTTTTATTATTTTCACATCTTCTTATCAGCATGTAGAGGGGATATGCAGGTTTTCCAGTTAAGTTCTGATCGGTTTAAGCAGAGTTATGCGTGAAATAAACTCAGAGAATATATTTTTCAAATTTTATTACAAAGGAATCTCCACTTGTGACGTCACAACGTTGAGATTATCTTTGTGTTTGACAATAAACGCACGTTGCAATGTTTATTTCCGTATCGCACGTGGATTTGTTTATTCCTGTCGTTTTCTTTTTGTTGGCATTCCTCGTTTGCTTATCTCTGGAGTTTCTTTTGTCTCACAGAATTCTGATTTTCGTCGCATATTTTTTAGCAGGTTTAAACTTACGTACCGGATATTACTTTTTTGGGAGTAAATTTTATTTTCTTCGCGTTAACCTCTTAGACTTGCAAGAAGGATGGGAATTTTTGCATTTTTTAATGCCTAGGGGCCTGCCTCTTTTTTGTGGGCTAATGGGGGCCTCTGGATCGAATGTTTTAGTGGTAACATCGTTCGAAAATTTTACAGACTTTTTTATTTTTGGTGTTTTCTCTAATTGTGAATTTGTTTTTTCACATTTTTCGACGGATTTTTCTACTTTTGTTGGTGAATCCGTCTGGATATTTTCTACGTTCTCCCTCTGCAACCTTTTTCTTCTTTTATAGTCGCTTACCATGTATGCAGGCTTCAATCTGTCGATTGAAATTGTTCGAGGTTCGCCTGCAATGAGTATCACAAAGTTCTTTTCATCTCGTGATACTACTTTGTAAGGACCGGCGTATGGTTTCTCCAGCGCAGATCTCATTTTTTTGTCTCTAACAAATACATGTGAGGTATTGGCCAAGTGTTTCGAGATGTAAATCTTGGGCTGGCCATAGCGAGCTGCCTGTTTTAGGAAATTATTGGCATCGATTCTTATATTTTGTACCATGATTTTGGGGCTAACTTCCTTCGATTCTGGGAAGAAGTCCCCTGGGAGGCGTAACTCTTTGCCGAATGCTAATTGCGCTGCAGAATGACCTGTATCCGTTTGTAGGGCAGATCGAAGGCCTAAGAGGATGGTAGGACATACGTCTACCCATCTCTTTGTATCATGTGATATGATAGAGGCTTTGAGAGCTCTATGCCATCTCTTAATTTTGCCATTGGCTTGAGGATGGTAAGCTGTGGTATGACTGTGTTGAACACCAAGCTTATTTGCTAACTCTTTAAAGAGTGAGCTCTCGAATTGGCGACCTTGGTCCGTAATTATGACTTCTGGTACGCCATACCTCGCAAACCAGGTATCGTATAACCTGGCAGCTACAGTTGGAGCTGTCATCTCATATAGAGGAATTGCTTCTGGCCATCGTGTTGCCCTGTCTATTATCGTTAACAGGAATCTGTGTCCTTGAGATGGTGGCAATGAGCCTACCAAGTCCATATGTACAGTTTTAAACCGCTCTGTTTGTTTGAAGGATTTGAGAGGCGAGCGAGTGTGTCTTCCTACTTTGGATTCTTGACAGTTCAGGCAACTGCGAGCCCATTTGTTGAAGTCAGACTTCATTCGTGGCCATACAAACCTTGCCAAAATTAAATTAGCACTACATTTTGGCCCAGCATGTGACAGATCATGTGCACTGTTGAAAGCTAGCCTGCGATATTTTACCGGTAGAAATGGCCTATTCTTACCTGTACTGACGTCACATGTTAATAAAACATCAGTACCGGGAATTTTTCTCTGTCTCAATTTGAGAGTAGTATCATCATTCGATAACAACTCTAGCACTTCTTCATCCTTAAGCTGTGCTTTAGCTATTTCAGCATAAGGCAATTGGACAGGAGCCGAGATAGCTTCGATTCTACTCAAGGCATCATCTGGAGTGTTAAGTTCTCCACTTATATACTGGATGTCGGTAGTCAATTGACCAATGTAGTTTAATTGTCGTGCTCTTCTCGGCGATGCTGGTTCTGCTTTTTGGGTGAAGGCATATGTTAGGGGTTTATGGTCAGTATACACAGAAAAACATCTACACTCTAATTGGTGCCTGAAATGCTTCAACGCAGCAAAAATTCCAGGCAATTCTCTATCATATGTGCTATAGTTTTTTTCTGTTTTTGAGAGCTTCCTCGAGAAGAAAGGTAGTGGTAACTTCTTATTGTCTTAATCCAATTGGTACAGGGTTGCACCAATAGCAAAATCAGAGGCATCGGTACTCACGCATAACGGCAGACTTTCGTCTGGATGAGCCAATAGAGTTGCATTTTCCAGTGTATCTTTGATTTTCTCAAAGACCTGTTCGGCTTCTTCATTCCATTTGAGTGTGGTCTAATCTTTCTTTTTGCTTGTCTTAATTAGTGCAAACAGCTTACTTTGTTCGGCTGCTGCATTCTTCATGCAATGTCTATAGAAATTCACCATCCCCAAGAAACGCCTGAGTTCAGCGACATTTGAGGGTTTCGGGAAGTTCAATATTGGCTCTACTTTGGTCTTCAAGGGGGAAATGCCTTCGGTTGAGAATTTGTAGCCGAGGAAGTCAATTTCAGTCTGTGCATATAAGCTTTTAACTACGTTGATAGTAAGCCCGGCAGCGTGTATACGCTGTACAACGACTCTTACATTCTCCTCGTGCTGTTGCTCACGGCCTTCAGAGCAAATGCAGATATCATCCAAGTATGCATATGCAAACGGCAATTCCCTAAACAGTCCATTGATAAATCTCTGGAAAGTTTGTGCTGAGTTGCAAAGTCCAAACGGCATTCAAAGGTATTCGAATAGTCCAAAGGGGGTTATAACTGCTGTCTTTGGTAGTCCTGGTCAGCCATAGGAATTGGTGGAATGCCCAGTTGATGTCAATTTTGGTGAACATCGTTTAACCTTCATATTCGCGTTGAAGTCCATTATATTGGGGACTGGATAGCGATCAGGAACTGTTTTGGCATTTAATGCCCTGTAGTCTCCAACAATTCGCCACTCTCCACTTGCTTTTTTGGTCATGTGGATAGGGGAGCTCCATGAGCTTTTCGAAGGGTGACATACACCCTCCACGATGATACGATAGAAGTACTCCCATGCCGATTTGAGTTTGTCAGGCAGTAACCTTCGTGCTCTAGCAAGGCAAGGTGGTCCTTTGGTCTCTATGTGATGAACTGTGTCATGTTTATAGGTAGGATGCCTGCGAATTGATAGTTGAGTGACTCCAGGATAGTCAGGTAGGATCCGTAAGAGTTGTCCGTCGACTTTTGTACAGCTGGATATATTTGTGTCCAGTCTATAAGCATGCGTTTTGCCATCCACACAATTTTTAGTTTCACTATCCATCAATTTGCCCTCTTTGAGGTCAATGATTAGGCTGTAATGTGCAAGGAAATCTGCACCCAGGATCGGGTTTGGAACATCAGTAACCGTGAAGGACCACGTCATATTTTTCTTAAGTCTGATGTCGACTTTGCTGGTCTCAAGTCCGTAAGCTGGAAGGTTTTGACCATTGGCAGTACGGAGATAGTATTTCCGAGGAAGTACTTTTTGGTTTTTACTTACTGGCAATATACTCAAGTCTGCACCTGAGTCTATCAAGTACCATCTCCTATTAGTCCTGTCCTTTATGAACAGGCAGCGTGAGTGTTTTTCCGAGGGGTCTTTGGCCGCATAGATGGCCCCTTGTTCTAGTTTGACGCCTCCTTGGTATAGGATTTGCCCCACCAATTGCACTTGTTGTTGCATTTGGTGGCCTCTGCGCCAAACCTGTTATGGAAGAAACAACTCTTTTCATCCCAATTTCGAGACTGGTTTTTGGATGATGATGTTCTCGGGGGAGTTGAACTCTGACCCCTGTTACTGGAAGTAGATCTGCGGTCTCTGGACCAGGACTGTCGTCCTCCTCTATTGCCACTGTTGTTATTGTTGCTTCTTGATTTAGATCTCTGTTGCCAGCTACTATTGGGTTTCGTTGAGCATTGGCTTTTGTTCCGTTTTACCTCCTCGGTCAACTGAGCTATTTGGGCTCGAAGTTGAGCGAGCTCTCCAGTCTCTGCAGATACTGCACTGACCACCGGCTTTGACCTGGTGTACTCGAGCGCATTATCTGCTGATTTCGCAAGGAAGTCCAAATCCGCGGATGTATTTATCACGGTTGAACCTACGGTGGCTAGGCATTGCACAACACTTTGTGGTAGATGTTTGCAAAATTGATTGCCTATAACAGAAGGGGCTACTATATTATCTGCCTTCTGCCTCAATTTTGCCACAAAGATTGAGGGTTTGTTGTCCCCCATCTTCATACCACCCATCACATCATCAATAATTTGGTTTTTTGTTTTTCCAAAAACATTCTTGATCTTCTTGACGAACCAGGCATATTTATCATCTTCTGTCGAAGGGCATTCCATAATATCCGGAATGTGGCAGATTATCTGTGGGGGCATGCCTCCACGGATGTGGAGATACCGCTGGTTCAGAGTTATGTTCTCTGTTTTGAACCTGCCTTCCAATAGAGTCAACCACAATTCTACCTCATTGGGCAGAAATTCCGGGATCTCTATCCTCCGTCTATAGAAGTTGGGGTTTTGCCCTGGCTGCAATTGCAAAAGTTGCATAATTTGCTCCAAGACTTCAGGTGTCAGCTGTGGCTGACTACTACCTCCCTGCGATGGTTGTGGGTTTTCAGTTGGTGGTGGGACCATTGCTGTGTCTTTGTGATGACAAGCGTATTCCACAGA
Source organism: Ericerus pela (assembly GCA_011428145.1). Taxonomy (NCBI): domain Eukaryota; kingdom Metazoa; phylum Arthropoda; class Insecta; order Hemiptera; family Coccidae; genus Ericerus; species Ericerus pela. The sequence goes on along the minus strand of WOFM01000150.1, from coordinate 181,926 downwards.
ACTACTTCCTTCCTTGCTGTTTGAAAACACTGGCTCCTGTGTTTGTAGGACAGGTGTTTTCGGGTCAGAACTTTGGCTTAAAGTTCGACCACTTCTCAATGTTTTTAGTGCTAATTGATCTTTATTTATTGCAGCTCCCAGTCGTGCTAATTCTGGGTGTTGAGGGCCTTCTTCCAGATTTGGTAAATTCTTGGAGTGTCGAGTCAAAGTTGGGGTGTTGGGGGATGAGTCCAACCTTCTTCCTTCAGGTCTACTGTCTGGTTTCTCTTTGTTTATATATTTTAAAGAGAGGGGTATAAATTCCCACTTCACCAGACTCTACTTCAACGACCTAAAAGGTGTCTTAGTCGGCAAAAAAAATATTTTTTTTATTTGCCAAGCAAGCGAGTTTCTCGCCAGCGCACCGCACCAATTTTTGTAAAATCACAACGCGCCTAAGGACACCTCACGACGTAGCCAAAAATCACGTCGAGGTCAACACTGTGGAATACCTTGTTGTGTGAGATATTCTCACTAGAAGGAAATTCTATAGAATTTAAGCGTGTTCAACCACTTTGTACATAAGTATGGGTAAGCCAGAACCAGACCGAACACTGGCGATTTTAGAGCTGATTCGGGTTTTTTATATAAGGCTTATTTACACGCACACAAACACACGTACATAAGAGAATACGTACGTTGGTGAGAACGACCAGGTTGCATCATCCCCTATCGAGATAAGAGATGGCTGGCCGGTTCGTGTACGAATTGTGACATCATCTTATTGTGTCATGATTCGGTACTCGTACATTACCTGCAAGTATATACAGGTAATTACGATTGAACGTAATTTGTGTATTTAACGCCCCAAGGATGATTATTTGCCTGCCCTTTGGGGTGGCGACTGTCGTCAAGGGGTCCAAGCCCCTTTTCCTCATACTGGTGAGTCCCCACACTATTGATAGTTTTCTTTTTTTTTAACTTTGATTAATCGATAGTAAAAAATTTTTGACTAACACCATCACAATTCCTTGGCCATGTTTTAAAAAATCGGAACACTGAGTCGAGGCGTATTCAGAAAAATTCTCCTACTTGTCTGAAATGAATTTGATTGAAACAGTTAGTGGCAGACCACATATACTAGAAATCTTTTCCCTGTCCAACTCTTACTGAAAAACTTCTAGGAGACAATTTTAAATGCAGATCTTTAAATGCTTTTGATGCTCCTTACAATTAACTGTTAAGTTTGTGGTATGAATTTTGATGTTCACATTAATGGTCTGTAAGTTTATATGCATAAATGATGTGTTATGATTGTATGAAATTTGTTAGATGTTAACGAAATCTTAGACTGTGTAACATTTAAAAGCATTATTTTTGTGAATTAAAAATTAGTTAAAATGATTAAGTGTGGTAAATGATCATATAATTTGAAATAAAATCAAAGAAACACGATAAAGTTATGAAAAAAAAAAATGAACATGTATATAATTTTGGTAAAAAAAAATTTATGCAAATTATAAAAAAAAGAAGAATAAAAAAGCTTTACCGGAAGTACCATCCGATCAATGAGCACAAAAATTGGTAGTATGCTAAAATAAATTATAATAAATATTTTTTTCAAATTTCGCACATTTTGTTCCAAAATTCCATATTTTATGACCAATATAAAATCAAAAATACTAGAACGGATGTACGATCTGCACCAAAATCAATAGGTCCGGTCCTTGGCTTAGTACAAATATTCATACCAAATTTAGTGATTATCGAACAAAAATTGCGAACTGTACCACAGGAACAAAAAAATATTATCACTATAATAACAGTACAATCCATCCAAAATTAATTCATATGTCAAAATTATTTCACTAAATTATTTCACCAATATTTTCCCTTATATTTGATGCACATGCACCACTACCTACACAACAAGGAAAAAAACAAGTTCGTTGCTTCGGCCGAAAAAACAAATTCTACAGCGTTACTTAACGCCAGAAAAAATCCAGAACCAACACAAGCCAAGCAGCGCCTCATATTTATGTATATAAAAATTTAAGTTATTGGGGCCAAAATTTTCCTGAAGTCATGAAACGAAAAACTTATCCACCTCCAACCCTGGGGGCAAATACCGCACTAAGCATAATAAGTAAATTTTCTAAGGAAAACCTACTTAAAAACTAGAATACAGGGCAAAGAATTTCAGAATCTAACAAGTACTTATATTCAAAACAAGTGTCAATCATGACAAATAACTTTTCAACAACAGCATTACGTTTATACTAAAAAATTTTTAAAAGGATGAACCAAAATTAAAGTACAAATAAAATAGGTTCAAATTATTCACGTATACATGCGCATTTGACATTTTTATTTAATTCTACGAAGGAGTCAGATGAAATCGTACATTCTATCAGAATGATGTTATCCGTTATGAGAAAAAATTTTGGTTGAACCATTGGCAAGCGCGTGAATATACATGTACAATAGAGAAATTCCAAAAGAATCAACCAATAAGCGTGAAATTTAGGTGAAGAAAGAAATTAAAGAGAATAAATTTTTCAACTATTGGTCAAACCGACACATCTACATAGCAAGCTTGAACAAACACTGGAAATTTACTAAGAATAAGGTATTAATTTCCATGGAACGAAATTGATTCGCAATACATTCATTCATTTTAAAAAACAAAGAGATTTTATTTCATGGTCAATATCTGAAAAAAGTCTTAACTAGAAAGAAGTTAACTTTTTAATCAATTTCATTTCATGGAACATACTACTTCATAGCAGTACCAATCGTGAAAGAAGTCGGCACGATAGATCGAGTTTGTAGTGATTTTCTTTGAATATGATTCTGATTGAAAGAGGAATACACTGAATTTTTCGTAAAAAATATCTATATAAAAAACCTACAGCCCGTTTTTTTGTAAGGAATTCCAAATAAACTATACGTATATAATTGAAAACTTATTGCGCATGCGTGAAAGAAAAACTAGCTGCATAAATATTATGTATTATAGGATTAACATAAGTACAAGTTTAACTCTCTTTAATTTTACAGTCTATTTATGCGTGCTTGCTATATGTTAGACTTGATTCATACTTGGGTAGTTTTCATACTATTAGCCAACTACTTGGGGCACTATTCTGTTAACAGTTAAAGTTATTAGTCGTTAAACCCTTTAGGCCCGGTTGTACCAACTTTTAACTGAGATAGACTGAGTTTAACTGATAAGATGCATGGTAAAATAAAGTTAAACCCTACTCATTGGCAGTTTAACTTTTTGGCAAAACCAGTACTTAAAGTCAACTTCAACTTTGCGGATTGTCATGGGAGATTCTAATAAGATTCTTGGAAGACTATTAGCCAAGCTAAAGTTAACTCAAATGGTTAAAAACACTAAAGGGATTTTCTCAATCTCCAGTTAAACTGGCAGATAGTTATTCGACAGATATCGTTAACAACCAGATATGACTGAACTGCCAGATAGGGTTATCTGAAAGATAAATTTTTCAACTGGAGATTGAGAGAGTGGACCTAACTGACTTTTACTATTAACAGAATAGTACGCAAAATATTTCACTAATAGCTACAAAATAGCTAAGTGTGAATCAGGCTTTAATCTACAATTCTACACTTTACATTTTCACTTATACCTGTGTTCACACTGGACGTAACACTACAATATATTAGAGCTCCGTGGATATAAGTACGCAATATGCCATTTTGTATCCACAGTTTAATTTAAATGACCCTTTTAGAATTTCAGCTTTATCTCAAGAACCAATGGTACAATTTCAACAAAATTTTCACAGAATCTTTAACAACATATGTTAATGTTTCACAAAAATTTTAGCTTTCCACAAGCAATGGTTCTCCAGCAGTTTCATTTTTTAATTATGATCGTATAGTTTGTTCCCATAAAGTTGTGCATAACGAGTGGCTTGTATCTTAGCCCTTCAGTCTGTTGAGTGAAGTTAGATTTCAAGTGAAGCAATGAACACGCACTAAAAAATTAATAAAACAATCAAAAATTTTGAAAATTTCTGAAATTTAACACAAATATTAATGAATTTAATTATGAGATGCAGGATACAAAATGCCATATTGTCAGACTTGTATCTGTAGGACTTTACATTATATTGCATGGTTCTCCTCTTTTTTTACTGGAAACATTTTAACCAAATTTTGGCTATTCAATCTGACAAAGTGCAGTACTTAGTACTTAAACTTCTAAGTTTTCACTTTTCAGAACTAATGTTAAAACTGTAAAGCTGAACTAACAATAAGATGTAACTTTCAAACAGTACAGGACCAAAACAAAAACTTCTGATAAAAACTTGTTAATTTCATTAAGGCTCTCAGTTGTTTGAGTTTTCACTTGTTAGAACTGACACTGAACTAAAACCATCAACAAGGAATGGGAACTAATTTTGAAAAGATGTTCTGAACTGAAATTTTCAAACTTAATTACAGCTCTCAGAACAGAGATTTTGAAATTAAACTTGGCAGAAACTATTGAAGAATTAGTATCAACATGAGATGAAAATTTTGTGAAAATCTGTTAAATTGGAGGGGCGTGATCCTGCAATAAAAAAAACAACTTCAATTTATAATATAGAAGAATATAGAGATATATATACGAGGTTTTGTTTCATCAGGTGGAATATGAAACTCCTTTTCCTCACCCTAGCAAATGTGAGGTGATCCTTCTGTAGGGAAATAACCGACCACACAGTTCTGGCATCACAAATGGTTCCTCAAATCTTTAAAACAAAATGTTTTCCACATAAGACTCCACCACCCTTACCTGTTTCAACTTCCACCTCTATTAGCATGAAATGAGGCTGTCAACTTTTCTGAAAACTTTTCAGCTGCTGAACAAATTTGATCTTTGTTCATGAACTTTCTTCTTAAATTTTTCTTGAGTTGTGCAAAACTGGAAAAAGGTTGAAATTTGAAAGGGTAAATGTGTTGGAGTCTTGCAAGAGGGGAAAAACATCTCATTTTAAGTATTTAAAGAACTATTGTGTGATGCAAGGAAGGGGAGTTTCAGAGTTTTATCTGATGAAACATAGCACACAGAGGTCTGTACAAGAAGTTTGTAGACTGATTTTTTTCTCATCTTCAGGCAATACTAACACCTCAAATACAAAGGGAGCATATTTTCCAATGTATTCCTGACCTACCACAATTTTTTTAAGCTTTTTAAAACATCAAATTCCAAATTTATAGTACTTGGCTTCAGTTTATTTTTTTGAAGACGTCACAATATATGAAAAACATGAAATGAAACAGAAATGAACAACATAAATTACTAAACTAATCGAATAAATCTAGGTCAGAAATCCTTGAAATATTACCTTGAATGTATGGAAAAGCTATTCTACAACAACTGACATTTTCTAAGTTGATAAGGAAGTTGAGGGAGAGGTGAGAGTTAACACACTAAGAAACAAGAAGTAGGGATCCCCCCTTGTCATTCTACAACCACAATTTTAATGCAGTACACAAATTTATGATGAAAGATAGTCAAATAAATACATGACTGATTGCTGAATGACTGAATAATAGTAGTGGAAGCACATATTTTAATTTCTTAAAAAACTTGGACAATATGAAGAGTGTGGGCAAAGATTGTTTTGAAGCAGCTTTCTTGGTAGTGGGAACAGCATTGTGTGCAGTGTTGACCAACACTGTTGTGACTTGACACCCTTCAAATCTGTCAAACCTGACTAAATGTGACCACTACCTAAATACCCAAATCAAAATCCATCTTATAGTTACTATCTGGGAAGTCTGATGGTGAATCAAAGTACTGTGAACTTGAAAATAAAGAATGTAAAAATAAAGGGTTGGAAACACTGTTTTAAATGATGAAAACATCATTTGTAAAGGACGGTTTTTACTCGCTGATTTATTCTTTATGATCTAATATGTAAAAATTTTAATACAGGGAAACACTGTGTTCAGTTTATACTGTTTTTCTTGTTCTATTCTGTAAAAGTTAAAATTCTCAACTTTACAGAATACAGATTAGAGATTAGAGAATTGAGAAGTGAGTTTAAACCATGTTTAACATCCTGTTAGTTTTCAGGGGAAGTAATTTGAAGAGGACTATGTTTATTTGTGAAAATAAATAAAATTCACGATTTCATGGACTCAGGTCTAGGTACTTTTCATATAGACCTTGTATAAAAAAAATATTCTGAATTTTTATAACCCTTCTATGCATAAAAGCTATAAGCGCCTACTCCAATGTTGTCAGATACAGGAGGAAAAAAAAAAGGAAACTTTTTGGATGCTGTCATATCTACATATGTATTGCCTAAAATTTGTGTTTACAGTTTTGAAAAAAGTACAAATGGGATAAGGCTGAGATTTTCACAAAAAAGGTAGTCCTCATAAGGACCAGGTCTGATAAGAATTTTGGTGCCTATTTGTACAGTAGTTTCCAAGAAAATTATGAAAGAGATGGAGCTGAAATTTTCTTGAGATAATTCTCATAAAGTACCAGGTCTGATACGAGTTTGGTGCCTACTGGTTGAGTAGTTTCCAAGAAAACTGAAAAACAAAGAATTCCTGGAAGATAGGTGAGGGAATCATACTTGTGTGAGATATTTAGGGGCTCGGATAGTTTAATGATAGTTGCTACCAAAAGGTTAGCCAATTTGCTAACTGGATAGCAATGTTTTTGCTACAGTCACCTATTATTACGAGATTTTAGACCAAGATAACTGAGAATATGGTATTTTGGGCGCTGATTTCAAATTTGGTATCCATTTTTTCATTCCACCCATTCCTTAACCTCCAGGGGCTTCAAAAGGGGGCTAGATTTTAAATTAACATATTGTAATGTGTGATACATCAACGAGTATGTTTTTTAGGGTCTGATTTCAAATTTGACATTCATTTTTTTATTTCACCCATTCCCCAACTCTTAAGGGCTTCAAAAAGAGGCCAAGTTTTCAATTTACATATTGTATTGTGTGATACATCATTGGGTATATTTTTCGGGGCGCTGATTTCAAATTTGGCGTTTATTGTTTCATTCAACCCATTCCTCAACTTCTTGGTTTTGTGGGTTGATTCTATCAGTTGTTCATTTTTCATTGGTTTGATAGGCCTAATAATATTATGTAGATGTCTTATGTTCTTTTTTTTTTCAATGCATCTCCTTCAGCAACATTTTTCAATTAAACCTTCCAAATTGTTATTATATTTGATTTTATTTTCCAAAAATGGAAGCAAAGGTGAATGAAGGATTTCAATCAAAGGGGGAAGCCAAAAGTTAGGCCCATATTAACTTTTCAATAATTTTTGATATTTTCCTCTATCTTTTTTTTAATTTTAATTATTTTAATATATTTTCCATTTTTCAGTTGAGCAATGAGCAAAGGAAAAGGGTAAGCACCTCTCACCTTGTACATCCATAAATGGAATGTTTATCTTGTATAACAACTCCACATGAACAAATTCTAAATTTACAATTGAAGGTATCATTCCCTATTGAGAAAATTTGGGCAGCACGCTCAGTCATTTTAGTGAGGATACGCCACCGTGGTATTCCGAGTATTCTTACATTCGGCCGTAAGAATAAGATTTCTTTCAATTAGCAAAGCAAAATCCACCTCTCTCTTCCTATACCTAATGCTATAAAATTCAAAGTAAGGCATCAATAACTCAACAGTACAAGAATTTCTTCTACATGTTCCCAATCTGAATGTCATTTTAAAATAATGAGGCTTAAGGCAATGGGAAGTTTTAAACAATGATTTTTTCAGTCCACTTAAAAAAAAAAGTAAATAAATGAGTGCTACTGATAAACTCAAACAAACATATCACCGAAAAAAAAATTCTAAAATAACTGTACATAGGTTTTACATAAACACTCCATTCTGACTGCGGTGCCACGAATATTGTACAAATATTAGTCGTCTCCGTCATAAAGCCACACCATTTCGCCGCACTCACACTACTGAATTAAAAATTTTGAGCTAACAACAATTAAGAAAGAGTGACTAGAATACCTAATATACGAAAATTATCTGTTTTTTACAACCGATTTCGTTGATCCCGAATACAAATATGAGATAACGATAGTCAGAGCAAATAAATTCCTAATTCGAGCACGCAGATATAAGTTTTTTAAATTATTATCTGAACCTTTTGGACATCGTATTTGATTTATAGATTCACTAGCCTGTACCCACGGCTTTGGTCGTGTTTACTTTGGAAAAATTTGTACCTAAAAACGTTATTATACTGACATAATTTTAAATACTGTAACAGTGCAAAGTTCCTGTTCGTCTATTTAATGGAAATCATGGGAAATGAAGGAAAAAATAGAGAGTAAGTAGGCTAGACACAAATTTCGAACAAATGTTCAACTGCAAAGTGAATAAACACTGTATGGATTTTCTATATCCAATAAAGTTATCAAAAAAATATGTATATGAAAAAATATAAACTTATGTCATTTCAAAAGGAAAAACATATTTTCTCAGCTTCTCAAGAATACACCCAGATAAAACAAAACGCAAAATAAATTCTATAAGAGTTAATTTTTATACAACAAAATTTCAAAGAAAAAAGGTTCAACCATTTTCAATCCAACTTCGGTTTTCAAAAAACTAACAGAAATACATACACAGGCAGAATTTTCATAACTGATATAGTCTCAGCATCATTCCCTAATTTCAGGCTAAAAAAACCAATGAATATGCAGCCACTATATTACTGTAATAGAGCATTACAGTGATGTGAAATTTAATTAGGGTAATAAACCAAATTTCTTTTAAAAGAGAAATCCCATTTTTTCAGATGCAGCTTGACAGATTCAGCAGAGAAATGAGGAGGGAAATTCTGGAATTTTAAACTTTGTGGAATACCTTGTTGTGAAAGATATTCACACTAGAAGGTCTTCAACAGTATTTGGCTGTTCTGCCACTTCATACAATTAAGTATGGGAGAGCCAAATCCTCGGCGAACGCTGGCGATTTTTGAGCCGGTTCTGAGAGTTTATATACAGGATTTGGTACACGCACACAGACACACATGCATACATACATGTACGTAATTATGTCATGCGTTACGTCGTTTCTTGCCTCTGTCGAGGTGATAAGAAATGACGCAGCACGTTTGGTACCGGGCCGTGACATTACCGAGATTGTTATCAGGTAATTGATCTCGGCCCGTGCAATGTATCTTACCTGTACGTACGTACAGGTACGAACATACAAACGCACCAGTGTAAATTTGTTTAACGTCATGAAGACGATTATTGCCAGCCTTTGGGCAGCCACTGTTGTCGAGGGGTGCAAGCCCCTATTACCTCATACGAGTATTGTCCCCACAGCTACTCCCCCCAGTTTTTGCACTGCAAAAATGATAAGTCGCGTGCCTGGGGGGACTTATCGAGTCTACTGCTGTCTCTGATCCTTCTCCCATTTGACAAAGGCTGATCCTACCACGGCACCCGCACACTCGTAAGACATCTTACGAGCATTGAAACGGGCCTGGTAGGATTCTCGGCTTTATTGCCCCCTACGTCTGGGCGGTCAGTTTTGTGCCGGACGAGTGTATGGATGGGGACAATGGGAATGTGGAGGAGCAGACGGGGTTTTTGGTCTTGGCCTGTTGAACATCGGGGAGTTTGACGTTCCCAATGGTCTATAGGTTTGACCGAAGGTAGAAGGAGGGTGTATTTGAGGCACCTCTTCTACCGGGAGTTGCCTCTTCACCTCCAGCGCCATCAGGGTTGAGGACTCCGAAGGTGGGTTCTCCACTCTCGGTGTCTTCTCCGGTGACTTTGGAGGCGTGATGAGGGTAGGAAGGGAGATGATGTCCACAGCCAAGGTCGTATCCATCAAGAGTTCGTTTTCAATCCTTTCGATCTCCTTTTCCTGTTCCACCAGTTCCTTAGTCTTTACAGGCTGAGGTACGGGTGGAACTACGAATTGGAAGTCAGGGGTTGAAAACGACATTTTGGTTGGGGACAACATGATGTAAAGAAGGAAAAAACAGAAAAGATAGAGAGAAAAAAGAGAGAAAAAATGGTAGAAAAAATTTTGGCGTGTCACAGTCAACAGCAGAAAGGCGAGTGAAAAACGTTGTGAGAATATTTTCAATCGCAGCTTTATTCCAAGTCGTTATCTCATTTCAGACATGTTTGGAGGGGATAGTGTATTAAATATTCTTTAGCTGAAAAGTTTTCCAGTCCAAATCTGTTAAGTACAAGCAGAGTTAAGTGTGTTTGAATTTTCGTACTTTGAATTTTTTATTTCCCAAAGGAATGCACTCTTCGTTTGTGACGTCACGATCTATTGACTATTTTGTTATCTGTATGTTTGTCAATAGAAACACGTTGCGATGTTTTCTTTCGTATCGCACGTGGATTTGTTTATTCGTGTCGTGTTTTATTTGTAAGCATTTCTTCTCTGCTTATCTGAGGAATTTCTTTTGTTACAAATATTCCCAGATTCTCGTACATATTTTTGTGTGGGTTTGTATTTTTCGCAGTGGATATTAACTTTCGTGAATATTTTTAGTTTCTCCTTGCTAATCTCTCGGATTTTCGAGTTGGAATCTGGTTTTTTCGCTTTTTGCTGGCTAGAGGCCTGCCTCTTTTTTGTGGGCATAAGGGGGCCGATAGATCGTAATGTATTTTGACGATCTCATCACTGAACTTCACAGTTTTCTTTATTTTTATTTTTTCTTCTGGTGATTTTTGTGATTTATCACCTTTTTCGACTGGTTTGTCCTCAACTTTTGTGGTTGTGTGTTATTGGACTGTGCAGTCTGTTTTTCTTCTTCGATTTTCCTATCTGTCATCTTCCTTACTGCTCTTTGGAGCATTTTTCTGTCGTCATTTATAAGGTACGCAGATTTCAATCGGTCTATTGAAATCGTTTTTTCTTCACCTGTGATTAGTATCACGAAATTCTTGTCATCTCGTGATACAACTTTATAAGGACAAGCGTATGGTTTCTCCAACGAAGATTATATTTTCTCGTCTCTGACAAACAAATGAGAAGTTGTGGCCAAGTGTTTGGAGACATAAATCTTTGGTTGGCCATGACGAGCTGCCTGTTTCAAGAAACTATTAGCATCAGTCCGTATGTTTTGGACGAGCGTTTCGAGGTTAATTTCTTTCAAGTGGGTGAAAAAGTCCCCTGGTAGGCGTAACTCTTTGCCAAGCGCTAATTGCGCCGCAGAGTGTCCTGTGTCCGTTTGAAGAGCAGATTTAAGGCCCAACAGGATGGTTGGTAGTATGGCAACCCATCTCTTGGTATCGCAAGCCATGATGGAGGCTTTTAAAGCTCTGTGCCATCGTTCAACTTTACCATTTGCTTAAGGATGGTAAGCTGTGGTGTGATTGTGTTGTGCACCAAGCTTCTTAGACAGCTCTTGGAAGAACGAGCTTTCAAATTGACGACCCTGGTTCGTGATGATGACTTCAGGTACCCCATAGCAGGCAATCCAGGTATCGTATAACCTGGTAGCTATGGTGGGAGCTGTCATCTCATAGAGAGGAACTGCCTCTGGCCATCGGGTTGCTCTATCAATCATTGTTAACAGGTATCTGTGTCCTAGGGGATGGGGGTAATGGACCCACCAAGTCTATGTGTATTGTTCTAAACCGCTCCGTTTGTTTGAAAGATTTGAGAGGCGAACGAGTGTGGCTTCCTACTTTGGACTCTTGGCAATTCAGGCCCAGCAGTGCATTTTGGTCCAGGGTGCGATAGATTGTGCACACTACTGAAAGCCAATTTGCGATACGTTGTCGGCAGGAATGGCCTGTTCTTGCCTGTACTAATATCGCATGTTAGTAAGACATTAGTACCAGGGATTTTCCTTTGTCTCAATTTGCGAGCTGTGTCATCATTCGACAATAGTTCTTGTAATTCTGCATCCCTTAACTGTTCTTTAGCTATTTCAGCGTAAGGTAATTGAGACTGTGCCGAGATTGCTTCGATCCTACTAAGAGCATCAGCTGGAGTGTTGAGTTCTCCACTTATATACTGGATGTCCGTAGTCAACTGTCCTATGTAGTCCAATTGTTGAGTTCTTCTCAGGGAAGCTGGTTCTGTCTTTTGCGTGAAGGCATGTGTTAGGAGTTTATGATCTGTATACACAGTGAAACATCTACCCTTTAATTGGTGCCTGAAATGCTTCAACGCAGCAAATATTCTCAGTAACTCCCTGTCGTATGTGCTGTAGTTCTTCTCGGTTTTTGATAGCTTTCTAGAGAAGAAAGCCAGCGGTAACTTCTTGTCATTGTCCTTTTGGTACAGTGTTGCACCAATAGCAAAGTCGGATGCGTCAGTTGCAACACATAATGGCAGACTTTTGTCTGGGTGAGCTAGTAGAGTTGCATTTGCCAGTGTTTCTTTAATATTTTCAAAGGCTTTTTCAGCTTCTTCTGTCCAATCGAGTGGAGTCTTATCTTTCTTTTTATTTGTTTTGATCAATGCAAACAGCTTACTTTGTTCAGCTGCAGCGTTTTTAATGCAACGTCTGTAGAAATTCACCATCCCCAAAGAAGCGTCTGAGTTCTGCAACATTTGAGGGTTTCGGGAATTTCAATATGGACTCTACCTTGGTTTTCAAAGGGGAAATGCCTTTGGTCGAGACTTGATAGCCGAGAAAGTCAATCTTGGTCTGTTCGTATAAACTTTTTCCAACATTGATGGTAAGTCCAGCAGCGTGTATATGTTGTACGATGGCTCTTACATTCTTCTCGTGCTGTTGCTCACCGCCTTCTGAGCAAATGCATATGTCATCCAGATATGCATAAGCAAATGGCAAATCCATAAACAATCCATTGATAAATCTCTGGCAAGTTTGTGCAGAATTACGGAGTCCAAACTGCATTCGAAGGTATTCGAATAAACCAAAGGGGGTTATGACCTCTGTCTTTGGAATGTCCTGTTCAGCCATTGGAATTTGGTGGAATGCCTAGTTGATGTCGATTTTTGTGAACATCGTTTTACCCTTCATATTCGCGTTGAAGTCCATTATGTTTGGGACTGGATAGCGATCAGGAACTGTTTTGGCATTTAAGGCCCTGTAGTCTCCAACCATTCGCCACTCTCCACTGGCTTTTTTGGTCATGTGGATCGGGGAACTCCATGAGCTTTTCGAGGGGGGGCATATGCCTTCCCCTATTATGCGATCATAGTATTCCCATGCTGCTTTGAGTTTATCAGGCAGTATCCTGCGGGCTCTAGCATGACAAGGCGGTCCTTTAGTTTCTATATAATAAACAGTGTCATGCTTATAGGTCGGATGCCTGCAAATCGATGGTTGAGTGACTCCAGGGTAGTTTGACCGAATCCATAGGAATTGTTCTTCGACTTTAGTGCAGCTGGATATGTTGGTGTCCAGTTGGTACGCTACATTTTGCCTTCCACCCATAGACCAGTATTGTTGTCTATGATTTTTCCATTGTGAGGTCAATGACCAGGCCGTAGTGTGCGAGAAAATCTGCGCCCAGGATCGGAGTTGGAACGTCCGCAATTGTGAAGGACCATGTCATGTCTCTTCGCAAACCAATGCTTACTTTGCTGGATTCTATTCCGTAAGCTGGAAGGTTTTGACCTTTTACAGTTCGGAGGTAGTATTTTGGAGGAAATGCCTTTTGATTCTAACTTACTGGCAAAATGCTCAAGTCAGCACCTGAGTCTATAAGGTAACGTCTCCTATTTGTCCTGTCCTTGATGAACAGGCGGCGTGAATACTTTTTTGAGGGATCTTCAGCCACATAGATGACCCCTCTTTCTAGTTTGACGACATACTGTACGTTTTTCCCCACCATTGGCATCTATTGTTGCACTTGGTGGCCTCTGCGCCAAATCTATTGTGGAAGAAGCAGGATTTGTCGTCCCAGTTTTGAGACCGGGGCTTGAGGGACAATGTTCTTCTAGGGGGAGTTGGACTCTGACCCCTGGTAGAATTGCTCTTTCGGTCTCTTGACCTAGATTTTCTATCATTATTTCTGTTATTTCTCCTGCTTTTCGAGCGGTTATTACTTCTACCATTTTTTGAATTGTTGTTGTTACTTTTCTTCTTTATTTAACTAGTCAGCTGAGCTATCTGGGCTCTAAGTTGAGCTAGTTCTCCTGTCTCTGTCAATACTGCACAAATCGAGGATGCTGATCTCAAATGTTCCAGTGCACTATCGGCACTCTTTGCCAAGAAGTCTAGGTCCTCGGAGTTATTGATCACCGTGGTACCTATAGCTGCCAGACACTGCACAACATGTTGTGGCAGTTGTTGCAGAACTGGTTCCCAATGACTGATGGCGATACGATGTTGTCGGCCTTCTGTTGTAATTTGGCCATGAAGGTGGAGGGTTTATCATCTCCAATCTTCATTCCACCCATAACGTCATCTATTATTTGGTTTTGAGTTTTACCAAACACATTTCGGATTTTCTTGCAGAACCAACTGTACTTATCTGCTTCCGCCGGAGGGCATTCCATGATATCCGGAATGCGGCGTATTATTTCTGCGGGCATGCCGCTGCAAATGTGTGAGTACTTCTGGTCGTTCTGTAGATTTTCTGTCTTGAAACAACCTTCGAGGAGAGTCAACCAGAGTTCTACCTCATTTGGCAAAAATTCTGGAATCTCAATCCTCCTCCTTTGGATCGCAGGGTTCTGCAGAGTCTGCATCTGCAACAGCTGTAGTAGCTGTGCAAGCACTTCGGGGGTCAGCTGTGGCTGATCACCGCCACCTGTTCCTGGCTGATTCGATGATGGGTTCGTCGTATTTCCACTTCCATTAGGCATCATAATCTGCTGTACTTCTCTTGTGTTGTTTTCCGCAAAGGTTCTACCAGACTCTGTCGGTTGTTGGTCTGGGGTCGAAGGGTCGGAGTCTTGGCTCAAAAGACAACCACTTCTGAGGGTGTGATCTGTTGTCTCGTTTGGGTTGACCACAGTTCCCAAACTCAAGGCTTCTGGTCTCTGGATTTGTTTTTGTTTCTCCGGAGTCTCAAAGACTTCAGAGTCTCTGGTCGAAGCTGGAGGAGTTGGCGGATGAGGGCAACTTTGTTCCTCCAGGTCTAGTTCTCTTGGTTCCCTTCTGGCAAATATATTTGGAAGGGGGGGTTTAATTTCCCACTTTCAAAGTCAGACCTCTGCTTTGACAGCCAAAGATGTCTAGGTCTGTGAAAAAATTTGTATCACAAGCGAGTAACTCGCCAGCGCACCGCGCCTAGTTTTAGAATTATCGCAACGCGCCTACACCCCCACGACGTAGCCAAAAAATCACGTCGGGGTCACCACTGTGGAATACCTTGTTGTGAGAGATATTCACACTAGAAGGTCTTCAACAGTATTTTGCGTGTTCTGCTACTTCATACTGTTAAGTATGGGAGAGCCAAATCCTCGGCAAACACTGGCGATTTTTCAGCCGGTTCTGAGAGTTTATATACAGGATTTGGTACACGCACACAGACATACATGCATACGTACATGTACGTAATTATGTCATGCGTTACGTCGTTTCTTGCCTCTGTCGAGGTGATAAAAAACGACGCAGCACGTTTAGTACCAGGCTGTGACATTACCGAGATTGTTATCAGGTAATTGATCTCGGCCCGTGCAATGTATCTTACCTGTACGTACGTACAGGTACGAACATACAAACGCACCAGTGTAAATTTGTTTAACATCATGAAGACGATTATTGCCAGCCTTTGGGCGGCGACTGTCATTGAGGGGTGCGAGCCCCTATTACCTCATACGAGTATTGTCCCCACAAACTTATTATAAGGTTCAGCGGTATTCAAGTCAATTTATGTCAAACAAATATCAAGAGTGCTAGACAAACATAAAATTTCTAAAATTGATAGATTCCGTCTCAGCATTATATTCGAACATTATTAACTTAATTTCAGACTGAAAAAAGAAATGTTTAGAGAGACACGACATCTTTAGAATGATAGTTAGTGATAACTGAAAATGAATAAGCCATTTTAAATAGAAAATCTCGTATTTAACAATGCATTTTCAAGTATCAAAATCATAAAGACATAATATGTAAAAACCAAGCATGGCGCTAGATTTACTTATAATGACGCTAACCATTATTTTCATTACAATACACCGTCAAAAATTTTCTGAATACAAAAGAAGAAATTGCATCAAAAATTCACTACTGAATATGTTTTCTTCGAGTAAATTTACTTTTCACTTAGAATAATTAGTACAGAGAATTGTATTCTCAATTTTTACTTTCCTACTCTGATGATAAGTTCAATTACACATCGTATTTTTCGTATAGTTTTCATAATGCTCAAGGCAGACTCAAAACGTGCAAATGGATCAAAGATTGAAAGTAATGATTCTCTAAAGCACAAACATTCCGCCAGTAAATAAATGGAAAGGAAAATTTCAATAGAGAAACCGACAAATATCACGAATCTAAAAAAAAAAGAATAAAAAGAAAGATATTTGTTAAAAGGCACGAATCACGTTTCGTTCTCTCCGTTAACACCAAAAGCACTAGAATTCCTATAAATTGTGAGATGTTCAGAATATGAAGAAATGCAAAATTTTCATGTACTGCGTGCCAAAGTATTTTAACTAATTTTAATAAACAAGGAAATTAGTTATAGCTTCATAGATGATGTTAGCTGTCTAAATTGTGATAAAACTGATATATAAAATTGATATTAACACACTCTAGTACTCTGGCTTCATTTTCATAATTTTAAACCTTAATCATTCTAAGAGTAAAGAAGAAAATCAGATAAAATTTAGTTTAAATGAATTTAACTTCATATTGAACAATTCTTGGACTTTTCTCAATTAACGCAGAGATATGTACATGAGAAAAACAAAATTTTTCGAAAAAACCTACAGCCGGCAACAATTTCAAATATCCGAGAAAAAAATTACCAAAATATTTTCTTTAACAATTGAATCTCATCGGTTTCATTAATCTAAAGAGAAGAAAAAAATTGGAAACAATAAAACTGCAATAAAAACATACACACAAAAAAAAAGTTTAAACGCTTGGACTCTTTACATGGTTTTTTCAAAATAAGAAATGAAAAGATTCCCAATTTTTGCACTTATAGAGTTATAACTGTTTTCTATCCAACACAGGTAGATATGTACGGTATTTTCATTAAACAACTTCGCCCGAAATAAGAAACAAACTTTATACCTAAATGTTCTGTTTTTATTTTTTATTTTCCAATGAAAATCTTCACCAGTAGCGATATGCATTTTCTCTAATAAAAACTACAAACTACCCAAGAGAAATTTTCGAAGGAGTCAACTCTCAGTTCTCACAGAATATTAAAATTTTCACGGACCAGTACTTACAGAATTCTTGACTAAAACCGTTTTTTTTTTCATGTATTAATAATTTAAAAATGCGTTTCTCGCAGTAACAAAGAGAGTTATATTAAAATGTTGATTTTCTCCGAAAGCACATAACTTGTTTTTTTCATTTTCTGAAGAGCGAATTAAGAAGACTTTCAGAGAGAGTGGTAAAACTGATATTCTAAGACGTGTGCTCTGATAGCTTGAAATTTGGGAATAAGTTACTCTGTAATTTTTACCTAAAGAAATAATTTTTTTTTAAATAGAAAAAAAAAAAAAAATCAATTAATTCCAATTTGTATTTTACTTCCTTCGTCCTTCGGCCTGGATGTACAGAGGGGAAGCTGAGAAGAATGTAAGTCAAAAAAATCGAGAATAATTAACTTTTCAACAGATAATATCGACGATAAATTGAAGATAGAATAAACATAATAAACGGTAAATGATTTGATTTTCGCATTCGCCATATCCGGTTTCATTGATACCCTGTATTCAGCCAATTTTCTGGGACAAAATATGATAAATTAACGCATTTTTGATTGATTAAAAGTCGTTATTATAAAATTAATAATGCTTCATGAACCTTTTTTCCTTCACACTTGATTCTTCGTGATGTAAATTCAAGAAATTGTACCGGTTTCACCTAGCAACGAGAAAAAAAATAATGAACTAAGGATTCGCCCAACCTCCTGAAGCAAATGTTATTTTCCAAAATGTATAGTTTCAATTTCACTCCGGCTAAAAGAAAAAAGGTGAAAATAAAAATTTTCGTCCAAGTTAAACTTGGAGTTTCTAATGTCTTTACAAATCGGTAAAACATTACATAAAATGAAGAAAAAACTGAAAAAGAAAAAAAAAGAAGGCACCAAACGAACAAATATATAACCTTCATAGTAGCGTCATCTTATAAACAAGTAATGTACAGTATAATTACATGTTACGAACACACGAGATTAAAACCTGATGTTCTTCGAGTTTTCACCGAGAGGATCGGGGCTAAATCAATAATTTTTGATGTCAAATGATATGCGATGCAGGAAATAAAAATTAAAACTTTTACAACTATGATCGTGGATGCTAAAGGGAACAAACCAAAGCAAAGTAAAATTGGGAAACTAAGTATAGTATGGCATGTCTTATGTTAAGAAATCTCCTATATCTTCGAACAAAACGTCGACAAATTTGAATCCGTCTTTACCGATATTCACTTGGGCAAAGCATTTGAACACGTTTTGACCATTTGAATGACTCTTATAATAATAAAGACAAAATTGAACTTCACTTGATTCCTTCCTTGACTATTTAGCCACAAATGCATTCGTTAAAATTCAACGTAATTTTGTTTCCACAGACGCAGAAAAAGATAAAATAAAGAAAGAAGAGAAAAATAATCATATAATTTCAAATAAAATCAAATAAATACAATTAAGTTATAAAATAAAAAAATTTTTTTTAAATGACTGCATTAATCTGAATGAAGAGCTATTATTGACGGATATGCCAAATTTATGACTGTAGGTTCATCTTCCAACACAAGGTTTATAGAACCGATAATGGTTTGTTTGAATGAGTGACCGAATTGTTTCTCAATACTATCAGCCACCTAATTTAGTGTCTTACCAATTGACAATACCATATTGGGAACAGTTAGACAGAGACTAGGATGTACCTTATATGGACTGCGACACGCAATGTATCAGTGAGTATGTAATACATATGTACTCACTTTCCCATTTGGTATCTATATGTATATGTAGACACGTGTCATCTGTATGAGTGTATGCAGACAACGTATTTTTATTTAGAGAGCAATGCATTAATAATTTGGGTCGCAGACTTAGTCCGCAACCCATTTATCAATGAAGGGTCAAGCCCTAAAAGGAGGAAGTGAGGGAAATGTCCCCACAATGACAATAATTTTTTTAATCTTTAAATTCTCATTTTTTGCAATTATTACACCCATCTAATTTTTTAACAAGACATTCTCAGGATGGTTAGGAACATTTTGAGCCTATTTCCATTAAAATCTATAAAGTAAGATACTTGTTTTGAGCAAACAAAATTCCGCTTGTTATAGACAAACAACTACAAGGATTCAAATCATTTGGCCTAACCAACAATCAGTTCAAAGCAATTAATAAAATTATAGTATACAAAATAACAATAATTTTAGTAGTAAGACAAAATCCTTCAAATTTTGTAGTCTAATTTCCCACCAATAAGTTATTTCATTCATATTACATCAACAGTGAACAGAATTAATTTTGTTAATAACATCTTCTGCTCAACTTTATTATTTCTGATTGAAGTGTACACCTTCATACTTCAAGAATTCATGATAAACGTCCTATGAAATTACAGATGTTTAAATACCTATAACGTTTTTCTTAATAACTACCATACTTACGTTGGTAAGTAATATGGAAGAACTGAGAAAGTTATTACATAGCCATTAATGTTATAATCATACTGATTATTCTAGTTCAAAAATGCACTTACCTACCATGAAAATAAGAACTGATAAGGATTTATAAAATTTTTGATGTTTAAACAGACCCGCATTTATGATATTCAGCCTTTGTATTCTTCAGATTGAATATAGTGATAAGAATGTGAAGGTAAGGTATTTCTTATAAATAAATATCATTGGAAGAATAAGGTCCCTCTGATTTTGCTTTTTATATACAATTTTTGACATACTTTAAGCTTGAAAGATCAATAACAGGAGAGAAATAAGGTAATTTTGACCAAAGTAAAAAATTTTTGGTACTCAATTAATGGAAAGGTTGCTGAACTTTTTCTAATAAAAATCACCCTCTGCAAATTATACATAATACGTTGCCTTCACCCACACTGTGAGGCCACTCCTATCAAGCTTAGTCCATATAGTTATATACATATAGTCAGAGTATTCAGCGCATCATCTGTTTTGCACGTTACTATATATCTATGTATACAAATATATAAATATACATTTCAAGTAACTTTGTTCCCTCAAACACTTTATGGTTGAATTCATTGAAGAATGGAACTATGAGATTCAGCCCTCCATTAATATATGTAAATAATAGACAAAAGCGCTATGTCCTAATATTCATAAAGTAATGTCTGTAAAGAAGATGAGAAAAAGGAAATTGAAAATACTTTTTTATAATACATGAACAGAAAGGCAATGTTTACAATTGTATTTTGCGGGTGGAAAGTAATGTTAATCATTGATGAATGATGTTAACTACAATGTAAAGTGATTTTCCATTTATTTAGAATTTTTATTTCCACAAAAAATTCACTAGTCACTACTGGGATTTGAACATTTAACCTCAACAATGTCAAGCCAACACCATATCAGCTATGTTACAAACACTTATTAGAAAGAGGAAGTCTCTATTGTTATTTGTCTATTTTTTCTCTTTGAAATTGTTAATTAATGATTACATTGCTTTTAATCATTAATTATAAAAATTATCTTTCTCAACAAGGTTCAAAAGTACTCACTCACTACTCTCATTTTGCAAAATTTCCCTCTCTTGTAAACACTAACTTTTGAACCTTGGTGTATTATATATTACTCTCTCTCCTCTCTCTTTTCTTCACTTGTAAATGAAACAAAAATGAGAATTTTAAGAGATTAAAAGGCAAACTATACATTTCTTATTCCAAATCAATCAAGACAAAATGCAATTGTTTGACTGCATTTTCACTGTCTTACCATTAATATATAATAATGCATATAGAACAGCCAATATGCAATAGCACTGTTGGTAATGTTTACTTATAATATAATGTCCATTATGCTATGAAGACAAAGCCAAGGAAAAGGAAATTGAAAAAACTTCTCTTTCCTAACTCGTTGGTTTTGTCGCTCATGTAGGTAAATTGATCAAAAATATAGTATATTACACAGCAAGGTTCAAAAGTGAGTGTTTATATGTGAGGGAGTTTACAAAATGAGTGCAGTGAGTGAGCAATTCCCAAGTCATGTAAACTAACTTTTGAATCTTGTTCAGGAATATATTTTATATAATTAATGATCAAAAAGCAACAAAATGATAAAATTATATCATAATGATGATTCTTTCTTAAAAATTATAAAAAACGTATAATAAAATATTCAGAGCTCTATTACTATTACTACTAAATCCATCACTGATACAGTAAGAATATTACTAATAAAAAATTGAGGTACATACTTTAAGATATTTGGATGAGAAAGCCGGTTCATAAGTTGTACTTCTTTCAACATGTTGGCCCTATTCGAACGCAACAAATTCATCTTCAACACCATTACACGACCGGTAACTTGATGCGTCACCTGTCAATCAAAAAAACAAAAAAACAAAAATAGTTAAATCAAACGAAAACGAAAAATTTGTTAATCGACAAAATACAATCAATACAGATTTCTTCGCTCACTAAAGAGCTTCTAAATATATTTTTAAAAACACTCAGTTCCAGCGCTTTTTCTTACTCTTGCCTTTCGAATCTTCATATTTCATATTGAATTATGTAAGAATGAAAAAATATTTAAACTTTTGATCACTAACATCTTACCGCTTTACAAAAATCAACGATTTTCTATCATAATCACCGTACCACCATAAAAGATCAAGCATTTTCTATGAACATAGAAGATCCTGTTAAAATGTTGGACCAATTATTATCATTGCGACAACTTTTGAACGGGTTTGATGTTTCACGGCGCCAAAATCTGATACTTTTAAAAGAACTCTTTTTTGATTTCCTAGGTGTTTCAAAAGAGGAGGAACATTTCGTTTTCAACTTATTTGAAATATACAGTTCAGATAAATTTCCGCAAGGGATCCACTTTCTGCTCCCCAGCGGCGACAAATTTGAAGTAATAAGCAAGAGTCCAAATCACGGGCGTACATAACTCTTTCGTAAGGGGAAAGTCCACTTATTTTTACTAGGGTTAGTGTAAACTTTCCCGATTCCGTTTTCCTGAATCACAAGTTTCCCGCATGGACATTTTCCCGAATTTCTCTCCCGAACCCTAAATCCTCGAATCAATTTTACTTAAGAAATGTTTCATGCGATTACTCATTTCCATGAAATGTGAATGAAAGTACCTACTCAGTCTGTTACATAATCGATAATAATCAAGAATATTTCAAAACTTTACATGGCGAATAGTGGAAAATGAACTGAAATGGACGAGTATATGTCTTTTCCACATAAAAAAACAATCAACCTCACCTTACCACCAACCGCTATAGCACTATATTATAAAAGTAGGTACAGAGAAATTCTTCAAGAACAACCCACCTCACTTTACTACCGACTAAACTATAACGACAAACTAATAGTAGAGACAAATCAATTTAATGCAGTCATAACCACAGTGACATATCTTTTTCCAGGAAATTAATTTTATAACGTATTGAGTACTTTTATCTGAACTCTCAAATTCTAAAAATTAGGAAAACTAGGCAGGAACCTATAAAAACAAAACAAAACAAAAACACAAAATTACCAAAACTTATAAAAACACTATTCTTAAATGTCAATAATTTTTCGCTCAGCTAAAGGAGGGTTCCGGGAGGGTTCATACCACTAGAACCCCCTCTTATTTACGCTCTTGTTCCATGTAGTTTTCGTGTTACCTACCAATTTCAGCTTTCTTCAGGACGTTACTTTCAAATTTCATTTTCGTTTTTTCAAAAATCCATAATTAAGCCCACTGTAGTCTTCGTCTATAAACTATTTGATAATAAATGCATATTTGAGTACGCTCATTTGATGGATTGGAATTTACATTATTGAGACAGACGGACAGAGACACTTAAAATCCGACGAGATTTTCACAAAAATATTTTTGTGACGAACTTGGTACAGATTTCTATTAAGTAGGATAGATATTTATCCAACAGAGCGAAATAAGATAGTGTAAACCTGAATGGATGTTGATAAAGTCAAAATTAATTTTTTTATGAAAAAGGCGCCAAAACTTTTTACCTACAAATTCCATTGTACGATAGCAATTAGAAACATAATTTTGCAAGTGAATCATTCTGAATAAGTTTTTTGTACTTTATCAAAACAATAATCACATAAGCACGTAGGTATCCATTTATTTCAGAAAGGAAAGCATACGGAGAAAATTATATTTTAATCCATGAAGTTTACATAATACGAACTGATCAAATCGAAAATAGCCATTATTATTAATGCATCCTCATAATCAGCAATGTATTAATACAACACAAGAATAATATACAGAAGCATTATTTCGTCGTCATACATCGACATAATTAAAAGAAAAGAAGGCTCATTTTAAATAGTTAGAATTTTAAGTAGGTAACGCGCCAATATGAGAAAACTGTTTTCACACTACTAACAGACCATAATAATGAATAATCTTCATAAATACTTTCTGAAAGATATTTAAAAGATAAATACACTAGGAATCTAATTAAAAAAGTTTTCATTTTTTTCTTCGTGGTTTTCAAAGTGAAAGTGCAGCGTTGTTAGAGAGAAAAAATTGACGGAGAGATAATTTTTCATTTTTGGTAACACGTTAGTTTACAATAATAATTTTTACAAGTAACTCGTTCGGTGATTTGTTTTCATTTTTTGTGAGACATGGGATACTTCTTCAGACAACAATTCGCATATACACGGAAAAAACTTCATATTGTGTATAGTAGATGAATTAAATTACGTAGAGCTTTATTTTGGAGAAGCTGTTCAGTTATCCTGTTTAAGGGTAGTAAGGAGATTTATTCACAGTCAGTGTGGTTTTCCGTGAAAATTTCACGCTGCACGACTGGCTACCTTTTGTTCGAGAAAAAAAAAGGAACTATATAATCAATAAAAAGAGACCGAGGTCCCTTTTTCAACAGCCATTTATCATTCACACACAACTGTCTAGCCAGTAAAAGGATTTCCTTAATTCCATTTAAAATATAGGCCAAGGATGATACGTTCGGGTGTACGATCCGTTAACAAACTTTTTACATTCTGTTTAAATTCGGTATGAACAAGTGTGATTCGACAGCAATATGAAGGTAATTCTTGTATGGTGAATATCACAAGTAATAATTCTGTACTCAAATTTCAAAAAGAGAATGAATTTATGAATAATTTTGACACTTGAGAACCTTCTAAGCATCATTTTAATTTCGGACCTATTGAATTCATGCATTCAAAAGTTTTGTTGCACTATTTTCTTCTAATTTTCAGCCTCTTTGCAAGTAAGGAATACCCAGAGGTGTAAAAAGTTTCACTTTTAATAATCAATTCGAGAAGTACGGTAAGAATATCTTCAGTTTTTAAAATCTTTTCCATAGGTGTAATGAAATGTAGCAGGAAATTTTTGTTTATTTAAAGCATAATTATCTTTTCAATTAATGTAAGTAGTAGTATACTAATGATTTTTACAAAATCTCAAATGTTTTGTCTACTCAAAATAATTGAAAGCAATTTCGTCATGTACCTTTTTTCGTTTAAATGAGCGAATAACAAGAATTTCAAGGAGAAAAAAAGTAAGTTAAATTGGATAAAACGAATATCTTTTCTAGGAAAATTAGATTTAAAATTTCTAATTTCATCACTAAAAACAATATAAAAAATAGAAATGATATAGTTCACAGGATAAACGAATTTTTGCAGTCGGAACGACACTTTTCTTAAGATTAATTTTTGAATGGATGTTCTTAAGATGTGTAGGTACTTACATTTGCTAAATATTCGCATGTCGAGAAAGCAAAAAAAAAAATTTGTCATCATTTTACTCGTACCGGAAAAGGACCAAAAATTTAACATATCGCAAACACGCAGTTTTTTCTTTATAAGAGTATTGCTTTGTGCATAGGTATATTCCAATGAAGAGAAAAAAGTGTGTGAAAAATGTCAGAATTTAAATGTCACGATAGGCATGATTCAGGTCATGTTCAAAAGCAAAACACAAAAATATCACAATTTTAAGGAGAAATCAAGTTCAAAGTTTTGTCTTCTTTCTCCAGCGGTACTCAAGCAAGTAAATAGCAAATTATATAAACCTTTCCAAACTGTTACTCTTGTTAGTGCTGAAAATAATACACAATCAGCTGTCTAACAATTGCGCAATGAGTTATCCTAACCCAAAGTCTTCAAAATCTCTATAGGTTGGCCAAGTTCTACATAAACAAAAATACAACCCGCAAGACAAATGACGTCGACGGTTCCATTGCTTCTATCTCATTCTCTATTGGTTGTTAGATCCACAAATTTAAATTTAAATTAGACTAAATTTAGACAAATTTACGGTTCCTTCAGAGCTGGACAAGTAGTTATATGTCCGACATTGCATTGTAATTGGTCAACAGAATTGCAACCGATAACGTCACACAACACAAAACAGATTTGTGACTGGGAACCAAGCCGATTTGTATGATTTTAGAGACATTGATCCTCACCTCGTACATTTTAGATTCAACTGCAACAATGTTTCTTTCCAAGATGGCATATTCAGTTTCACTAATTTTCGGGAGAGGTGATGCTATTCACTCTGCCCTAAAAATGAAAGAAAAATAAAATGGTAGCTTAATTAAAAGAGAATCAGAAGAGTGAAAAATCTTATTACTCATCCTGTTGTTAGTACAGGGTGTAATTTCTGATGAGAAATCTCCTGTTTTGGAGGGTAATTTGGGACGATTGCTTACTAACTGAGAGATAAGGTAGTCTAAAAACATTAATATTTAAGTTAGCGTGATTATCATCCCCCGAGATAAAGTCTGGTGCAGAGTTGTAGCCATAGGGAGATAGGGAGGCAATTAGCCCCAAAAAATTTTCAATTAGCCGAAAAATTGGAAAATTTATGATTTTGTATCGAAAAAAAAAAAACTCACACAAAAAATAACTAATATGCTAATACATAATTGAATTTCCGCATAGAATTTTCGTAGTCAGTGAAAAAATGTTGAAATTCAAACCCCCAAAAAAATCACTACATTTCCACAATAAACTGAGGTGCGAGAATAAAGAATTCTACATGAAGACTAGTTGTATTTTTTTTATTTTTTTTATTTTTTTTATTTTTTCAAAGAGACAGTAAAATTTTCAAAATGACCCAACTATTTCACGTTTGCTTTCTTTCAAACTCTTTGAAATTAGCAACAAAAGATTTTGAAGAAAAACTAATTCAAAACCCTAAAAACATCCAAAGTCTCGGTACAAAGTTTTAAATACCATCATACATGTAGTAGGTATCTTTAAATTTTCACTCGCAATTGAAAGTAAAAATAGTCTATCATTATGTGAACTTCACTAGCTAAATTATAATTATCTTATGTAAACAACTGGAATAGTAAAAAAAACTCTCAAGAAGACATTGTTCCTTTCATAACGTATTCGTCAATTTACAAGTTCATCTTCGTTATACAGACAGAATTCTCACAAATTAGCAGTCGTTACCAAACTAAGTTAAACGTTCATCAATCAAAACCATAAGCTTTACTTCTTTATCAATATTGTCGTAAAAATAACAAATTTCTAATTTTATTTCAACACGCTAACTGGTAAACACGAAATAAATCGAAATTTTAAGAAATTCAAACTTTTGATTTCCGAAATTTGATTTTTTTTCTCAATCTACTTTAGAAAATAGAGAATGGCCCTCCTTTTTTTTTAGAAAATTTAGATTAATACAGAAATTATCCAGTGAAACAATACACAAAGTAAAAACCTTGAAGACAAAATCTAATCCATCGTCAAAGATGAAGGGTTAAGAGGGCTATTCCAATAAAAGTATTGAAGCTCCATTTTAAGATACATTAACATCCAATAGGACTGTATTCATAAGACGGCGACAGAATGCAATAAAATTTTCAGAAGTTTTCATTGAAGAGGTAGGCCATAGGCTACCGCACGTTCGTAATCAAAAGGACAAACTTGTCGAAAAAATTTCAACAATTTTACAACACTAAAGAAGAGAGAATAATAGAGCTTTGGTTCCGTATAGTTACTTCCCAATTGGTAAAGTTTACAAATTACTCTCAAGTATATATACATTATATACATATTATTTAAACCCTCAAATGTGTTCTTCTTCTCTAATTTTATCAAATAAATATTGCAGTATGAGTTATGATTTTCTATATTCTACTCCGATTTTCGTTACTAATAATAATTGAAAGGGTTTTGTGATATTTGCTTACCACCAATAATACTAAAAAATTACGCAAGTTTCAAGTAAGTACAACTGTTTGTTCCAGAAATCAACATTACGCAAATTAAATTTTAGTTTGATAACTTTTCTTTCATCTTCAGAACAGGACACATGCTAAAAAAAATATGATGACTGTTTGCGTGCCGCGAACAAAAATGTCTCAATTCAAAATACATAAAAGTAGTATTAAGCTGATAAAAATCGATTAGCGTTGGAAGCCGTAAGAATTTTAAACACGAATTTCTCTGGGCATCAATCCGACTGTTTTCGGACATCCATTCTTCGCAACAGAGTACCAACTCAAAACTTGAAAATTTCAATAAATAACAAGTTTTGAGGGTGAAGGGAAAATACAAATCAGACAAGAAAATCAAAATCGAATCAACTAGACGAGGTATTAGTCACTGAATGTCATAATGGCCATGTATAGGAATAATAAAAATATAGACAGAAAATCATTTCCTCGAAAAATATTCACGCTAAGCAGTTTTATGAACATACAGTACAATAAGGCGTAGGACATATAGAAAGCAAAATAGTTTCCTCATCTTTTTAAATTCTAAGAACTGTCATACAGAAGTTATAGAATGTAAGGCTGGGTTTTTAGACTTATCAAAAATCCAATTTAAAATCAGAAAAGTTCAAAATAAAAGAATGAATCAGTTCAGGAAAGACTAATTGATAACTGTTTGTTTCGTTTTTACCTGATATCATCACTTGATACTCGTAGCATACGTGCTTATTCTCAAAAATATGCGAAGCAAATATAAGCAATCATCATAAATCAGTTCCCATTTGCTAGACTTAAAAATATTTTATGCTCGAGATAGATAAACAACCAGTGAATGACTCTTCATATTTTTGAAAATAGGCTCCTACACTATCCAGTGGTTAGATCAGGTCGAACTCCTTACACATGTTGGTTCTTCCTTCATAGATAATCAGCTGACAAATGAATTTTCTTTAAAATACAGAAGAACAAACAAACAGTTACGGTAACACCGAGTCTTAGCTTCCAGGAAAAACATATCATTATGTTACTCATCTGCTTGATGCAACAGTGAATTAACATACACGCTATGCTTCATTTTCAAAATACTGAACTACGAAAATCACGTAAAAATCGGTCAAATACAATTGGTAAAGAATTCGTACATTTGATTTTCCAAATATTTTCGTTTGCCTAATTCGTACTTTAGAGTAATTGGAAATGATCGTTTTTCTCTTCAAAATAAATCATCCATAATTCAGGAATGTAATTAAAAATCAAAAACACAAGTATAGGCTAGTAACAAATTAAAGAACCAACTTCGAAAGACATATCAAATAAACAACTCTATTATATACAACGAAGTGAGAATTTCTTTAAAAGTCTCATAATTCGTGCCTCAAAAAGATACAGTTTAGAATGAAAAATAAAAAACTCATAACAGCGTGACTTTTATTTACGTGCAGCAACTATTTAACTCGCCAATGACTGTAATTAATTTAACCTTATTTACTTTCATAAAAATCTACGATATTATACAGCCCAACTCCATCGTCTCATCTTCACCAAGATGATACTGTTATATACTCGTTCCATACGGTTGATAAAACGTCCCAAGAGGTACTTGCTTTCCACGAATATAGCATATGATTTATGCAATTACTGCCGTCAAAACAATTTCGATTTCTCTTTATTGACATGGAGCGTCCCCGAAACCGATTTTACATCCGATTTATTCTAAAAAAAAAATAATTAATTATTTGAATTGGGCTAAAATCGTCACTAATTTTGCCCATCAACGAACGACCTGTTTTACTTTTGATAAAATGAGGGGGGATCAAAAAAAGTATATAGATATTGGTGAATTTTGTTACTAATAAAATAATTATATTTTCATGTTAATTAAAGTATACGCGGTAGCAAAAAGGATCAATTTTTCGGAATGATCGTCTAATTGAGTTTTAACTTTTACATTATTATTTCGCGACCAATCAAAAATTCTTCAGAGGACACTCATGAGTAACATTCAGGAAGTATCAAGTAACACCTAAGTGGGTCATTTAGCGGATTAAGGCCTCACAGTAACATTATATCATTTCAAAACAGTTATAATATTTTCGTTGTTTATTTTCTCATCGTTGTGGACGTTTATATTTAGTCCACCGATTTTTACCCATTCCCACTACAGAAAAATCGTACATTAATACAGCAAACTCCTAACGGTGACCAAGCGTGTAAACTCATAATTTGTGATGACGAAAATTGTTGAACATCGTTCACATCCAAGATAGCAGACAAAATGAGAAAAAAAACCAAATAATATTAACAAATTTGAGATATTTTTTCAACTCGCGAATAAAAAAACGCTTCGAACAATGAAGTAGAATTGAATGTTCTGCCTCTAAACATTCGAGAAACTTCTTTTTTTGGCCATTGGTTCATCGTGACCTTATAAAGGTAAGGGTTGTTTTCATCACCAGGAGTAAAAATTAGATTTTCAAAAACATTAACATTTCGGCGAGAGAGTGGAAGGTAGAGACTTTACGATCAGGACAGTCGTAGCTAATTAATTACAAAAAAGAGTATTTTTCAAGGATATTATCCAAGAAAAATAATAAAATCGGTTCCAACAAAGAACGAAACAAATAAAATGTTCCCAAAATAATGTTCAAGAAACTTACATCCCTTATACTTCATAAATCTCTTCAATATTCCACTATTTTAAGTTCCTCGAATAAAACGTAAACGCATAGAAATAGATTACATTTTTGATTTCGTTGAAGAAAAAGGAATCTCAAAGTCTGAATTGAAAGTACCCTACACATTTCAAAACTGAAGGACAAAAAGCAAAAAACTGCATATTTTATACAATTTTTTCTGTTACTAGTTATAAAGATAATTTTTCGACAAAAAATCAACGATTTTGCATGTAATTTGTATAAATCTTTGACAGTCAACTTACTGTTTCTCATGAAATCGTAGGAAATTTATTGGTCAAATATACAAAAAAATGCATAATTTCAACCAAATTTCTAAAAAAAAAATGCATTTTTTGATACTTTTAGTCAAATATTTACAAAAAACAACGGAAATTTTCAGAATCGGCAGCTCCCTTTTCTCGGTATCTACTAATAGCCAGTTTAATTTTTTCAGCTTTTTGAGCAGCATAAAAGCAAATGTCAAAACATTGAGAACATTAATTACACAAGAGCAGCAAAGAAAATATCTATTTTACTACTGTTTCTAAATAATGCACGTAGAACGACGAAATTCCACTTGAAAAATTAATCTCGGTAGAAACTGTTTATCAGGAGAAAAAGAAAAAAGACACTAACGCAGCAAAATTTTTCTAAAAAACCTAATTTTCCAATTTTCATCTGCATAAAAAAAATAAAATTCATCAATTAATTAATTAATGCAATGAAGAGAAGACGTTCGTAAGCCTTTCCGCAGTAAATAAGAAAAAATTCTAGCGCAGTAAGCTTCGCAAGAAAAAGTATATTTTCTTTGTTTAAAAATCACCTCTATCATTAACATACTTCTAGTAAAATAATATATAAAATATTTATATTTTTGACGAAAAATTATCAATATTACACTAATATGAAACATGCGATAAAATATACTGATTCAGTATGTTTTCAAAAAATTTTATGAATGAAATTTTCATTTTTGAGTCAAAAATCATTATTTATTTTTTGAAATGAAAAATTATTCCAAGTTCTAACTAGCCTGAGTTTAGGAAACAATTTGGTGGTGCTATTTCATGCAGTGATGAGAATTGTGGATTATAATAAGTAATATAAAAAAAAGAAACAAAAAAACAACAACAACAATTATATGCAAAAAAAATTTCCCACATTGCAAAACGAAGTATAGTGCAGTTGTCTACTTGCTAGTTAGGATTATAATAGCGGAGATTTTAGTGTCCATGTTCAAATCTAATGAACGGAAGCGGGTGGGGGTGGGCGAAAATCGACCTTTTACTGAGATCGGGTTGTTTTTAGATTAAAACGAGTGTTTTTCTCGATGAAGCCTAGAAAATGCATTTTTCAGGACCATTATCAGAAAGATAGAAGAGGGAAAATCACACTGAATAGCTAATAAGTTGGGAACAAATTGATCAATCAAAACCAAAATTGGTAGGTCGGGTCCTTGTACAGGAGGTACTGTTTTTACCAAATTTCGTGAATACTGAAAGAAAATTGCGACTTTTATTGAGGTAATCTGAAAAATTAACAGTTCCAGGTAATGAACCTGATACCAATATGAATCAAATTGGAAAGCATGTTAGATATACTTCAAACCAATACCTGTACCAAATTTTGTGAATACAGCTTGAAAATTACTTCTTTTAGAGCCATTAATATTCCAAAAATGCAACAAAATCAACCCCAACAGACGTACTGTAAGACCTATTTGCACCAAAATTGGAAGATATTTTATTGACCTAAAGCACATATGTATACCAAATTTCAGGCCTATCGATTGAAAATTACGACTTGTACGCTGTTCAATAAAAAATTCGTATAAACTGATCCACCGGATAGACTATGCGCCCGATCCATACCAAAAATAATAGCCTTCTTTCCGAGATAGATCCAAACATGTGTTTCAAATTTCTAAAGCATCCGATCAAAATTACGGCTGGAAATGAACTCAACGCAAACGGGGGTACACGTAAAATTAGCTTCATGCGAAATAAAAATTATTTCAAAGCGAAAGGTTGGTTAAAGTATTGGTATATTTTAAAATCGCAGTAGTGAGTAGAATAAAAGCTTATAAAAAAATATGAATTCTCAAAAATAGTGCCAAAACACTCAGAAGATCGTGAAATGAAAAACGTACCCACTCCCACCCCTGGGTCCGAATACTCAGGCAATTTTAATAAGCTACTTAAGAATATACTTCAAGCAACATCGGTGACTAGTTTTTCTTCAGCAATTTTTTATTTTTGTTTTACATTTTTCTCGGAAACTACAGAACCAATAGGCAACAACCTCCTATTAGACCCGGTCCAATATAAGCTTTTCTCAAAAATTTTAGTCCGATCTCTCCTGCAGTTTTCTCAAAACCATGAATCTCAAAATTTTCTTAAACGATTTTTTCTATTCCATTTTTTTTAGAACTACTGAATAAATAGGCACCAAACTTCTACCAGATTTGGAATGACATAATCAAAATTTATTGTGAAAATTTTAGCACTGTCTCTTTTAAAGTTTCTTCAAAATCCAAAAAAATCCACTTTTCTAGGAATTTTTTGTTCTCCAATTTTCTTGGAAACTAGAAGCTAATAAGCAGAAAATTTTTTTCAGACCTGGTTATATAAGTACAATTTCTTGCAAAACTTTCAGATTTACCCCTTACGTAGTTTTCTCAAAATCATGAACTAAAAATTTAGGCAATACATATGTGGGGACAATACTCGTATGAGGTAAAGGGGCTTGTACCCCTTGATGACAGTTGCCGCCAAAAGATTGGCTTATTTTTGTCTATATGATGTTAAACAATCACATGCACATATGTTTGTATGTTCTTACCTGTAAATACATACAGGTAAGATACATTGTACGGACCAAGACAAATTACCGGATAAAGATCTCGGTAATGTCACAGCCCAGTACCAAACATGCTGGGTCATTTCTTATCACCTTATGAATTAGGAAACAATGTAATGTTATGACATAATACCATATGTATATGTACATATGTGTATATGTGTGCGTGTGCCAAATCCCCTATATAAACTTACAGGACTGGCTACAAAATCACTGTGTTTGCCTAAGGTTTGGCTTTCCCATACATTTGTATATTATGTGGCAGAACATGCAAAGCTGTTGACTACCTTCTACGTGTGTATACTTCTCACAACAAAATATTCCACAACATACATACATATAATATACATATTATATAAATAAATGTACGGATAATGTGGCAGACTTTTCTCTCAACAACAGGTAATGCGGCACATATTTTGCAATTTGGCTAAAAAAAAGAAGATAACATTTCTCCCCTTGAAGGTTTATTGTATTAGAGGGCAAACTATATAAAATCGAATACTTATCACCTTTCAAACTGAAACTCCCTTTTCAGTAACCCAAGATGTTTTAAACCATATTTCACAATTGTTGTCTTGATTTTCTCACCTCAGGGTCAATTTTGCAGAAGAGTTTAAAAGTGGTGAAAAAGTTTCCCATAAAATACTCTACAAATTAGGTTATCTATAAATTTTTCAAAGGCGAAATAGTACTGGAATTGAAAGCTGTCAAAAATTAATTTATTTCACTAAGTTTTGTTTTTAGGCGGCTGTAAAAGGAGGTAGTATCAACTTGAGGAATGGAAAACATTCATGTTTCATGATTTCTATTACACAATACAAAGACTCTGCATAATACTTCCCTAAAACGGTCAAAAAAAATTTTTTTTTAAAGTCAACAGGTAATGTGGCGACCTCTAATTGTGAAAAAGTAAACTGCTCTTAGTAAACAAATATAAACGAAAGGAGAAAAAGGAGCAAGATATATTTTCATTCTGACATAGCTGAATAAATATAGACAAAAAAAAATTCCGCCACTTTTATCGTTATTTCTATTTATACCTAAATTTCACTATATTAATAGTAATTTATTTCCCTTTTGTGCATTAACAGGCCAACAAAAGTATATGTTTACGCATGTAAAATGAAAGCTCATGATCCGGAAATATGACAAAACTATTTATTTTTTCCATTTGAGCTTTGGTTTGAGCTTAATCAAACTTTTAAAAATATTTTCAAAGAGTGCTAAATCTCGCAAGGAATTGGAATACTGAGGAGCGGAAAAAAGGAATGTTTGGCAACTGCGCATACTATTCTCACAAATAATTAGCGAGAAGAAGTGCATCTTAAACAGGAAAATGGTATCAATAGTTTTCTTTTGTCATGAAACGGACAAGTTTCATCACCCTCAATTTTAATATCCTTTTTGCAAGCAAACTAGTAATTATAAAGGTTTAGGACTCGAGTCATTCAGAAGAAAATACTCGTGGCTAAGCTTCGCTCATAAAACAACTTCCCCACAAGTTTTTTCGGACTTGAAACTTCATGAAGGTACATTATGTAAAATAAGAAAAATGATTAAGAAAGGATTTAAGGTTTACTGATTCAAACTGACCTAAGTTTTTGAAATTTGGGAGCTATAATTACATTCGTATGCTCTCAAAGGCACTTGGTAAGCAGAAAATTGTTTTGAAAGAAAAAACAAATTCAATTATGCCTTTGAACGCATTCCGATGATTAAGAAGGGAAAAGTTGGAAAAATATATAATTTTTCAAACCACAAGAATATAAGAAGGCCGAACAGATTGATTAAAAAAAAAATACATTTTGTAAATCTATATACAGACTGAAGTACCTTTAATGAAAGCTTTTCCCTTTTAAACCAATTATCTTGATGTTTATTGAACATTTTTGACCTTTACTTAAAAGCTTCGGCGTTGAAAGCCACGGAAAATTAGGCGGAAGGACTTCATTTACAGTTCATCTGATCGAACTTTCATTTATCGGACAGTTCTCATTCCTATTTTCTCATCCTTTCCATTAGGCTTTTAATTTGACAACAGTACTTCTTCATTTTGATCTTTAGTTTTATTCCACTTGTTTTGCTTCAGAATAGTAATAAAGTGAACATAAAAATGCAGACAGATACGGGCCAGAATTAGTATTTTAAAATACAACTAAACAACCAAATCGAATAAAAAATAAAAATAAAGAATATTTAATGAATAAGAATTGAAAAATGAGTAAGTTCATACATTTTCATCAGAAAAAAATTTTATTCCAATGCAATTGCTTTCTAACTATTCGCGCGGAACATTAAGAAAATGTATTAAAATTTCTAATAGTGCACGTAGAAATTTTTATGCAGGGAGAAGAGAGAAAAAAAAGATTTTTCAACAAGTTTTTCACATGTAACCAAAAAACTGCAAAAAGCTTTAATTAGAAAAAAATCCGAACATTTTCATAGACTTCAAAGAAAAATTCTAAATTAAATGAAAAGTTTTCAACATCAGTCAGAATCCAAGAGCTGTCATTCTCGAATTATTCTAAATCTTCTGCAACTTTGAAATTTTTCAAAAAGTTACTTCTCTTGTGACATTTTTATGGACAGAAAAAAACGAAAATGTCTATGAATGATATAATAACGGAAAAGTTTGCTAAGACTTTAAAAGGATAATTACAAATTTTCATTTGTGGTCTGAATTAAATTCAATATTGATTTTTACGTCTAACATTAAAAAACATAATCAACAGTTGAAATTGTTTAGTAATTATAATTTTCAACACTTTCTTAACAATACTATTTCCAATCATTCATTATTTTCGCTATTTCTTACTCTAAATGCACATGATCAGTAAGATTTGCAACACACGGGTACTTTACCATAATAACGACGTACATATTTGCACGTTCTTGAATAAAAAGATGAAATTCCAAGCAGCTAAGCACAATTAACACACGCATGAGCTATATTTCCAACAAAGTCGATAAGAAATTTGTTTCTTCAGCCATTATGTCCACCACATTAGTGAAACGTTTATTTTACTTTTCCTTCCATCGGACAGACTACATATTATACCTACGATTTCACACGTATGTTTCCTATCTTAACATGTAGAAATTATTCTAGAAAAAAAGAGTAGCTTGGTAAAACCGACGAATGTCATGCGTGGTAAGACAGTTTACTCGACGATAGAATGATGAAATTAAGGGGAGTCGAAGAAAAAAAAAATGATTAATGAGTAAATTGAAAGTGAGTCGCTAAATAGCTAAAAGAGGATAATTTTGTATCAACTTTTCGTATAGGATGTGAAGACGAACCAATAAAGCAATCAGATGTAATATAGTCGATATCGAACGATGATGATAGTCAGGTACTGAAATAACAATGAAAAATGTGTTCTTATCAAGCGTCAATAAACCAATAATAACATTTTTAGCCACAAATAATAAACAATCGTAATTTGAAAAAATAAAAAACAAATATCATAAATTTAAAAAATTCGCATTTTTCACATTTTATAAGAAAGAGAGAAGGGCATTGAAAATGAATAGTGTGGAATACCTTGTCGTGAGAAATATTCTCACCAGAAGGAAATTCAACAGAATTTAAGCGTGTTCAGCCACTTCGTACAAACGTACGGGTAAGCCAGAACCAGACCAAACACTGGCGATTTTAGAGCCAGTTTGGGTGGTTTATATACGGCTTATTCACACGCACACAGACACACGTACATAAGATAATACGTACGTTGGTGAGGGCGACCAGGTCGCATCATCCCCTATAGTGATAAGAGATGGCTGGCTGGTTCGTGTACGGATCGTGACATTGTTTGGTGATGTCACGATTCGGTACTCGTACATTACCTGCAAGTACGTACAGGTAATTACGATCGAACGTATTTCGTGTGATTTAACGTCATTGAGACGAGTAATTGGCCTGCCATTTGGGGTGGCGACTGTCATCAAGGGGTCCGAGCCCCTTCACCTCATACCGTTGAGTCCCCACAAATAGAAATTAAAAAAAAATAAAGATATGTTAATTTTTCGATTTCTTTCAATTTTGTATTCATTTGGTAAACAACAAAACAACATTACCACCTATACTTTATATTTTATTAGAATTTCCTCCCCCCACTTTTTTTTACCATCGTTATCTACCATTTCTCTTAAAATTCAGACATAAAACATTGGTAAAAATTGGGTGTTGGACACTTTTTCACTAACTGACTAGAGAAGCATTTTCAATGCAAAAAAAGACAACATGGTGGATTTGCAACACTTTGAGAACCCCTTCTAACGAAACAAGCTGAGAAATTTCAAAAATTTTAACACGAATATGTAGCCCATGAAAGCTTCAAACACTACTCCAAGTTTCATTGCCATAGGTCAAACATCGGAGGCTCCATAGGCTCCCAAAAAGTGCCAAAATGATAAAAAAGTATGGAAGTATATATATATATATATATATATTGTGTACAGAAGAATTTGAGTGACCTATGTATCTATATATTCGTGATCTACGACTCATGATCCGCGCTTTTCCACGAGTCCTGCCACCAGGTCCCGTCACTGCACTGAATGCAATACTTGTATTTTTTTAAAGGAAAATACACTAAAAT
The DNA here is from genome assembly GCA_011428145.1 of Ericerus pela. Classification (NCBI taxonomy): domain Eukaryota; kingdom Metazoa; phylum Arthropoda; class Insecta; order Hemiptera; family Coccidae; genus Ericerus; species Ericerus pela. Next base: position 144,289 of record WOFM01000150.1, on the reverse strand, counting down.
ATAACTCCGACCAACAGTCAACAGGTTAAAAACTGTCGAGTCATATTGTCATGGCACATAGGTAGTTTATGAGGGTAAAAAAAATTCCGAAAATCAGCTGATGAAAAAAACTCGCCATCATAATTCTTTCAATGTCTCCCTGAACCGGTTAGGATGATCAAATATTTTGGTTTCGTTGTTTCAAGAGTACAGACATCGTGGAAATTCATTGTCAGAAAACAAACCCAGAATCGAAATTTATAACAGTATAAATTGCGTAAATTTACAATGGATCTACAGTAATTTTAGCATTTGTACGAGTATTTAGAAAAAATATTTAAAAAAAAAGTTTTTTCTTTCTTCAAAAAAACCTGCTAAAAATCGAAGAATACGCTCAATGTTTGGTCGATATAACAATTTAACTATAATTTCTAAAACATTTTTACTCTCGTAAAAAACAATTCCAGTATTCACACTCGTGTTTATGTCTGTAGCAAAAACATGCGAATTCAAGTTATTCTGAAAATGAAATAAGAGAAAATATGTTTGCCAATACGTTTAAAAATATAACCAATAGCCGCTATAAGATGTTTCACATTCCAACAGTGCCTTGGATGTTTATGATTTACATACTTTCTATTACCGTGAACTTGAACCACTAGATTTGGTGTAATACATAAAATGGAATAAGTGTGAATGGCAAGCAAAACACGTGTCTTCAGAAGCGATTTTTGCCTTTTGATATCTTTATTATCCGTTTGCATTGTTATAAATTGAATAACAAATACCAAATACACGGTACAAAATGCACTTTCGAAAAAATTACATTTTTCTAAACGCCATATCGACCGCACAGTAAATTTAATAATAAAATATAGTTCTGGCGTCGTCTTTGTAGAACGAAATAAATGAAGATTAACTCGTACACGAACGTCTCTATTTTACCTTGAAAACCCGTTCCGCAGCAGGTGCACGTTTAAGGAAATTTTCAGTTTTACTTCAATGTCACCGACGCATATCATATGTATGAAAGTTGGAAGTTACACTAATTAAATCCATATTCAGTTCATTTTGAATGAAATAAACTTGTACAATAATAAAACAGAATGAAAGAGAAATTATTTGAAAAAAAAAAAAAAAAAAAGTATTACAAGAGCATGTATTTTAGTAAATAGTGGTCTACTTGAAGAATCTCGTCAAGAAAGAAAGAAAAAAATTTAAATTAAAACTACTTTTTTTTTTTCAAAACTGTTTAACGGACGCCGAGCAGAAAAAGTTGAAAATTTTTTTTAACAAGCTGTAATGAAAGAGAAATGATTTCGAAACGAAAAAAAACACTATCGAGGAATAAAAATCAAATCGATTCCTTATACAAAATCTCGAAAACCACCTCAAATATGGGGGAGAGAACGAACTGGAGTTAGTTGGAAGAGTTATATTTCAATACAGGGCTATCAAAAATTTATTCACATCTATTTTTAGCATGAATAATTGAATTTTGCTGAGTTTAAAAAGCAATGTCATTCAGCTTTTCTGGTTGAAAAAGTGATCAGCAAACGCTTTCAACACAGTCTTCATACGTACATCATTTAAAATTTAGAAGGGTTAATACAACCCATACAATTTCAGATTCTATTATTTGAGAAAATATTCTACGTTCACTGCATCCACCAAGAAGACCAAAATAAATTCCTTCACGATCTGAGTTCAGTTTACCATACGGGGGTTTGCGTAGCGCAGTTGTATACGCTCTTAACACCTTGAGCCGTAAATAATAAAACAGATACTTCAACCAACACATTGGATTTGATTTTCTTCAGAAATTTTTTGTTTTACATTATTCTTGAAAATTACCTATTCAATCAGTAATAACCACACTTTTATCTTGCTTCTACATAAAGACTATCTCTCGTGAAAATCTCAACCCTATTTGGAATATAGTTTTCTCAGAACCGTGAACACAAATTCGATAGATGGCATACGAAATATTTAATCAGTGCAAATTTTTGTGGATAATGTCTCCTAATTCTTCTCTGGAATTTTATCTTTTCTTTTCCTCAGCTTTTTTACCTGTTCCAACATGAACACGAGCTAAATTGAATATATAAGTTAGAGAAACAATAAAATATATTACATGATATCTGGAAGTTGCTTTTTTTTTACAATTTGAGTAGAACAGCACCATAAATTGCGAACTTAAGAGTAAGTCGAAAGTTGAGGGTTAACAGTCCACAAATCGACATAATATTTCGAAATATCGAAGAGATAAACAATGAATTAGCGGAAGCTAGGCGGAAGTTATAGGCTTTTTTTCTCCGGTTTTTAAGTAACTTGGATGATAAGAAGCTCAGAGACTACTAAAAAAAAAGGGACTAGAAACTAAAGCTATTACTGACCCATTTCAAAGACTGATTTATGAAAACAAGCTATGAGTAAATAACGATGAAACAATCAATATCTACTTTGAAAAAACAAAGTGGCGAAAGCAATTACGCAGTTATAATGCGCTTTTCCATCACACAGATTGTACACTCACATTTTTCAATTTCACCAACACGGAAGAACAAATATGAAAGATCGCTTGGGATCTGAGGAAGTGTGACAATAAAACATAGCTATAAGTAATTCGTATGTGAAAAATAACACACCATTTAATCAGGAAGAAGAATGAAGTTACAATTATACGAGACCCATGTGTAATTAAAAAAAATAAAAAAAGTTTCAGATCTCCACACGAGTATAGAATCATTCATATGGCGTGTGTAACAAGCGCGAACACATGTGGAAAGGCATAGCATAAGGCGTCCACCTTTTACTTTCTTGCAAAATTAGTTTGATAATTAACTGACGATTTCTAATTCGTATAATCTTACAATATGGCAATGGTCTACCAAACAGCGGAATTGATAATTTCAATATTCATTGTTTCACCCACGGACATAATAGCGCTGTTTAAAATGCTTTCTCGTTATTGTTGGTGCGAAAAATTTAGAAGTGACAAGAATATAATTTGATCAAACACGAAATATATACTTACAGTACAGTCAATGGATCAAACGAAGGGAAATTGAAAAGTACAGTAAAGACTTCTTTGTTGGGCTAAAGCCTAAATGAAGTTATATTTGAGAGAGAAATAAAAACAAAATCCTGTTAAAAGGTATAATAAATTTAGATTAAAAAACTAGTTTTTAAAAAATACGCTTTTATAATTTGAGAAAAAAAAACAACAAATTTCTATCCCAGATAGGATTAGGACGTAAAGTATTTTGAATGAAAGTACAAGTTGTTACTATGACACCAAGGTCGTGGATTTAGCAAGCAGTGAAACTTATGTTGAAAAAGCAAGCAGCTGATAAGACATGATAACTGATAATAATTTTTTACTCTCCCAAAAAACAATGCACTCGTACAACAACGTCAATTAAAACAGACATTTATATTCGTGTGATAAATTGGTAATTTGTAGGTACATTTATACACTTATTTTAAAATAACAAGACAGAAATATTGGTGAAAAAGAAAAATAACTGATAAAAACAGATACGTGTGTATGTGTGCGTGTGTTGTAACATGTGAAAGCAGCGCTGAAGTTAGTCATCCGGTGTACTTCAACACATTGAGTGAGTACAATAAAAGTGTATAAAAAGGTGTAAACCTATATAGGCCCCTTGATATGGGCCCAAACGCTGATTAAAGCTGCCCTTATGTGGTGAAACTTTAAGCAACAACATCGACAGTTTTTTATTATTTATTATTTATTCATACGCTTTTATTTAACTCAGTCTAGTTGTTCAGTGAACGTTTAGAAAGACGTAAAGTAAATACAGAATTAAAACTTTATTGTAACTAGATAGCGCTCTGTCATGGGCATTATGTCAACATCTGCAACTCTATACTCTACAACCTGATTCACATTTGGCTAGTTTTGTAGCTACTAGCGAGCTATCTGGGTACTATTTTACTAACAGTTAGAGTCAGTTAGTGTTTTTCGCTATTTAATTCAACTTTAGCTTGGCTGGTAGTCTTCTAAAAATCTCTTTAGAATCCCACATGAAAATCCACCAAGTTAAGTTGACTTCGAAAGGTTAAAATTACAAGTAACTTCAACTGTTAACAAAACAGTAACCCAAGTATTTGGCTAGAAGCATGAAAACTAGCCAGGTGCGAATTAGGTTTATTCCAAATAAGAAGGACAATCCACCACCCACCACACATGCAGTATAGGGAGTTAGTAGAAAGAGGAAAAGGTTGATTCAAACGCAGCAGTTGTTTTGAGTAATGTATTTTCACAGGCGGATGACATATTTCTTAGCTTTTCTCCACTAGATAAGCTGGGGTGAGCCTGGCCCCGCTTTGTCTTTCTTATTTGGAATGGAGTATCCAACTGGTGTGTATTCATCAAAGCAAAGAAAAAGTTACACGGAAGTAAACAGAGTAAATTGCAGCTTTAGTTTTAATTTTGTTTTAACAATTTCGATGATTCATAGTTTGTAATTATTTTACGAAAGATTTTATTTTACTTTTTATTAATTCTTCTATTGTATCCGTGAATCTTCAAATGTTTTAAACAAATACGCTAACAAGTTATAAGGAGAAGGAGAAAATGTGAGTTTTTATGCTTGATAATGCGAGTATATCTTGATGTTTTTGTGATTCTTTCAAAATTTCATAGGATTCTAATCACAATATTTGTCTCTCTCAATCTACTTCAATTATGATAAGAAAAGCTTTGAACTGGTAAGACAGTGATAGACAATTGTCAAGAATATGACAGGCCCAAGATTGTTTCTCTTGAATAATCCAAAAGCTGTTTCCAGTTTTACGAACTTATAAGAAAGCGATCTCAAACTCTAAAATCAGCAGTGGTTGGTTTCCATTGTCGATTTTGAAAGTTGGAATTAACGATATCATTGAGGGATGGCTACGCATACTATATGTTATAGATTGAGGGCCGAATGTAATAACAAAACTAAAGTAGAAGAATTACCTATCCATATAGAGTTTTATACATAAATATTTATGTATACCCAAAGTCTTTTAAATCATACAGGTCGGTTAAGTTCCTAGCGAAAATCGTTTTGGATTGTGCGACGTCATCGGTTTCAATTGTAAGAATTGGAATTGGCCAATCACAGTGCGATGTCGCACACACTAACGCTCTGAAGGTTTCGAGAATTTATCCAAGGCCGATACTCATAGTGGACACTAATGTTCACTAACGTAAGTGTCAGTTTAAAACTTGTGGTTCTCAGCTATATTTCTCAGTGAAATTAAGTAGTTTTCGTAGATTTAATATAGTTTGTCACAAAGAAGCTACTGTTTTCATTATTTTTAGCTAAAATATTTTTTTCGCAGCTTCACTGCAGTTTAAAAATAGATCCTAAGGTTAGTGAACACTTAAAGTCGACTATGAACACCAACTTAAATGTAGTCTAGTTTAATTTAAATTGGTGGATCCAATAACCAATAGAGAATGAGATACAGGCAATGGAACCATCAATTTTATTTGGTTGATCTATAGAGATTTTAGAGACTCTGATATATACCTACATGTTAGTGTATACTATATAGGTACATATAATTAATAATGGAAAAAATATAAGAATTATTTACCGAAGTATCCTTCTTGCATTTGGATGCGACAAAATTCCAACTTTTTTTTTTGACTATTTCTAAATTGCTGATGAAAGTTTTAGGGCATGAGGTAAGGTTTAGTAACAACACTTCTATGAAAAAGAAAGAGAAAACAGTGTATAGTTTTTTTCATAATAGTTCCACACAGTATGTGATGTGAATATTGGAGACTGATAATTTTATTGAAAGTAACTTGTAACTCCTGTTATGGTCCCGTATTTTACAAATCTTAGAATTTTAAAAATTTATTATTTCCGGATCCATTTCACAACATTGATAAGTTTTTAGATGATAATTCTCACATTATAGTAATTTGTCTAATTATGTAAAATAAATTCCATTCATACGTTCTTTATTAAGTATTCAATGAAAATTTTATTTTGATTAATGGTATGAAACTATATTTTTCTAAATTTTGTTCCATACCCTATTTTTTACTTTCTTGTATTATAATATATAATAGCAAGAAAATTGTATGGTTTCCGGGGAATAACGCTTTATATTATATTCATAGCTATGGATATACTTTTTGATGTATAGATGTTTAGATCTTATTTCTAGTTGGGGTAATACTGATAATGAAGTCTTGCATAGTTCTTCAGTTTTTAGATTTCAGACTCTGAACTTCAGAACAAACGTGTTTTCCTTCTTTTTTTTTCTTACAATATGGAACTTTGAGTGCAGTTTTAGGTCGAGAAAAACTTTCATCAAAAATCCAATCTGTACATGTATTCTACTGTGATTATTGTCCAGATGGTACGAAACAAAGTTTAGAAATGTATTTCGTCGAATCTGGACAGATTACATAAAAGCAAAACTGGATTTTCAAAGTATTTTCAGATTTTTTTTTTAGATTTTCTCATGTTTTTTAATGGTGTTTAGTAATACTTCATTTCTTCCATATATATTTTTGCATACCTACAAGAAAAACATAATATACAAAGGACAACCCTCGACAACCTCTGATGATTTTGGAAATACAGGTTTTTGATCATATTAAATTTTTAAAATATGCGTATTTCCACCTCTGTTTGATCATATAGGCTGGATTTTAAAGACTGAAAATTTAGTCCTTATATTAATATAACTGATTATGTCAAATGAATCCATCTACCTTTACTTGCATTTGATTAATTCAGTAGAATAAATTTAATTTTCTAAAAAACTGTCGAAGCTCAAGTTGATAAATTATGATATTTTACACAATGTTTGTAATTGGGGTATCTACTCAAATAGGTAAGAATAACAACTACAAGCATTAATTTTCAGCACATTTAACAAGCGAATACAGTCGATGAAAAATCCCAGAAAGATGAAATAATACAAACTAAGCTTTGTAAAATCTAGTTTTTAAAATACCTTGGCTAATGAAACAAGAAAAACTTTAACAGCACTTATGAAAATATAATATATTCGAAACTAGGTTCAAAGCCTATCAAAAAATCTACATAAATATTCAACGAATGCAAAAATTTTCCAATGAAAATAAATAGCGGTAAGTTTTTTAAATTCGATCAGTATGTTCATATGCAAGAATCGTGAATTCAATGCAAGAAGTGGGTCAATTTTCTATTTCGAAAGAATGAATGAAACAAAGTGATTTGATTGAATTCGTTCATTTCAAAATATTATCATCAGCCTACATAAAAAATATATCCACTCGAAATATAAACCATCTACGTCCAGGCAAACACAGATACCAACCACTAGTACGTGCAATAGAAATTAAACTAACTTATTGTCAATTTCTCAGATTTCTCAATGGCGCATGTTCCGTCTTTTCTGGCTCGAAAAAATTGAAATTAAATATTCAGAATTTACTTTTGCGTGATTTATTCGCATAGATAAGCGAAACAACAAGTAAGAAAAATAACACCCCTAAGGAACTAAGTCCTAAACTCCTCTCTCTTTAGCTATATTTCCACTAGAAAAAACAACACCATAAATATAATATAACCCCGGATCTAATGAGATTTTATCGGAAGTGAAAGCGTAAATTCATGTAATAAATCAAGGTCATATTTACCGTTTATTAACAGCGATAATTCAAAATCAAAATAGCATTTGAAGACATTTACAAAAAAATATGAGCGTCAACTTACCGAACATTATAACTCGATTATAAATGAAGAAAATGAGTTGATATATAAAAAACGATAGCTCGGAAGTTCGGAAAAAAACAATACGATATTAAATCAAAACTTGATAGAAACTTTTCAAATACTACAATGCCTCGTAAAATGTATCTCAATGACTTAATTGAGAAAAATATCAATTATTTTGAATGAAAATAAAAGGCACGAAACTGTTTAATAAATGCGGATAAAGAAAGCAAAACGTAGTAGGTAGCTACATCAAAAAATATGAGAATAATAAAAACGATAAATTTTGATTGATAATTTTCGCAAGTGAATTGAAATTCTCCAAGTTTTCTTCATCGACTTTTGTGAAATATACACGAAAAAACATTAAACTGTTTTTGAACGTATCAAATGGAGATAAATACGGAATTTTAAAAAATTTTGAAAGAAATAATTCTATTATCAATATATCCATTCGAATTCTGGAGGCTGAAGCTTTAATGTTTTTACAAGATTGTGCAGGAGAAAATAACAAACTGTGGATGGATGCAAGACTACAGGTATAATATTGGTATTCATGATTTCGGTAAGACCATTAGTTTACGGCAATTTTATTCGCACTCTCCCCCAAAATTAAGATAGGTTTCATTTTTCTCCATAAGAAAATATATGTTTTCATTTGGCTGTACCAACAAAGGATGGTACAATTTCAGACTTGGTACGTAAATTATATATATTATTATATTTATATACCATATATGGTTCATATATGTTCCAATTTCTTGTTATCATACGGTAGAGGTGGCAATTTTCGTTTGATAGGCACGAAATTTTGTAAAAACATTAGTACGAAGTCAAGGATTAGACTTACTATTTTTGGAGTGGATCGACGAGACGATACTTCCGGTACCGACATTTTTGTTCCTATTTTGGGAGTCATGTAAGCATAAAATACTTAATTCTCGACTGATGGCTACGAAATTTAAAAAAAAATATTTAATATAGTATATTCCAACATGCTACGAATGGAAGGTACTTCCAATATATCCAATTTAATTCTGATTTTGTGCTTTAACATAGGTACATAATTTTCAATTAATGGTAACGAATACAATCATCATATCTTATGATCTATACTTACTAACTTAATGCTAATTTTAGTTGTGATTACCTGGTTTTTGATAAATTACATTTCAAAGTGGAGCTGGTTTGACGTTTTTTTTTCCTCCAAATGGTCACTGAAGAAAATGGTACGAACCAATAAAATTATGAAGGTCACTAATTTTTATGAACATGAATAAAAATTTTTTAATCTGTCGGAAGTGACCAATTTCAATTTAATAAAAAAAAAGAATTTTATTTTTCTTTGAAAGAGTACGAAATGTAATACGAAGAGCTAGCTGACATCAAGTTCTGAGTTAGTACACGTTTACTTTTTACCCAATTTGCAAATAAACGAGGTATTAAAATTGACTTCATGGAGGGGTTAGGTGTTGGAGAGATGAAAATTTTTGTTTCACGAGAAAAGAAAACTAATGACACCATTTTTCCATTTTGACCTAAATTTCTTTTTATGAAAGTAGGTATATCTTATCTTACATAATTTATTATGAAAGCCAATTCTGTGTGACGCTGTTACGTGACCATAGTTACAGATATATTTGGGTATGCCAATGTTTGAGTCTAACTTGAAATAATTTTTCTCTTCATAATATCATATCAATGCACCCAGCTAATTAATAATTTCGACACATTTATGTAAGTCTGTGTAAATTATTGCTGCGTAGCAGGCATTGAGTACTGTCTTGTATATACGTATATAATTATATTCTGCATATATGTATTTACGTATTGCCTACATTTTTGGTTCATGGTTTTGAGAAAACTACAAAAGACATGGGGCTGAAATTTGCACGAAAGGTAGTCCTCACATTGAACTAGGTATGAAAGAAATTTTGTGCCTATCGGTCCAGTAGTTTCCGAGAAAACTGAAAAAAAAAAATTCCTGAAAAAAGATTATTTCAAGATTTTAAAGAAACTGCAAAAAAGGACTGGACTGAAATTTTAGCAATAGATTATCCTTATGTTCGTGAAAATCTGATAGGAGTTTAAGGGGTTTATTCGTTCAGTAACTTCAGTGAAAAGTGAAAAAAAGATTTTTCTTCACGGTTTTGAGAAAACTGTCAAACGGATAGGGGTGAAATTTTCACGAAACGTATTCTTTATACAGGTCCGTCTGAAACAAGTTTGGTGCCTATCTGTTCATTAATCTTTGAAAAAACTGAAGAACAAAATATTCATGGAAAAGTGGTTTTTCCAGAATTTCGAAGTACAGATGAAAATTGAAAAACTGGGTTTTCTCTCAGAGTATTTCAGCAATAGATTTTTTTTTCATTTTTATTCTACTTTTTTCTCGAAAACTAATTGAACAATAAGAAATAAACTCCTATCAGACTTGATCCTATATGAATAAAGACAACCTTTCGCGAAAATTTCGGCTCTATTACTTTCGTAGTTTTTCGAAAACCGGGAATACAGAATTTTCTCTAACAGTAATTTGTGATACAAGTGCGTAAAGTAGCAATCAGCTACTACGCACGAATGCCACATACTATTTTTTGCAACATCCCCCAAAAAAAAAATTCATTAAGAAAAAATTGTTTTGGAAATGTATTTAAACAATAGAAAAAGGCAAATTTTCCTTTAATTTGCGTTTTTTCATTCGTTCATTTTCGAGTAGCTAGGAATGAATAAAACTTTTAATGGAATGCAGATTTAAGTAAATTTTATCTTCTCTCCAGCCGTAATATCTCCAGATTTCTAGCTTAAATAGCATCTGACGAATTATTGATTGAAAGAGAAAAGGTTTCTAGATTCTAAAAACGGCAAACTTTCTATTAATTTTCATTTTTTTCCTTTGTTTATTTTCATGCAGCTGAAGATGATTAAAAAATCACATGAAAAGTAAATTCGTTCATATTTTCTCTTCTTTCCAGAAATGCTGCCTCCAGCTCTCTCGCTTAAATAGTGACTGAAGAATCATTCTGTGAATGAGGAGAAGTTTGTAGATTCCAAAAACCGACCAATTTCATATTAATTAGCGTTTTTTTCGTTTGTTTATTTTCAAACAGATGAAGATAGTTAAAAAATCATATGGAAACTTTGTAAATTTTATCCTCTTTCCAGCAACACCAACCTCAGCTCTCTAGCTTGAATAGAGGAGCTGAGGAATCAAATAAAATAAGAGAGGTTTGTTTCAAAGCTGAAATGTTGTGTTCACTGTTCAGGGAGTGATTTAATAATATTAGCAAGTATCAAGCTGCGCATACGGGAAATTTTACTTTTTGACACTGGGGTAAAATCTCGTACTTCACATATAGTTAATACGCATAGAAACGTCTGTTTTTGGGGTGAGTATTGCAGAAAAATTTTTCTTTCAAGTTTTTTCCGGCAAACTACTTCACTAAAAGACACGAAACTTCTATCAGACTTGCACATGCATAAAAACGGTGTATTTTGAAAATTTCAGTCTGATCTTTTTTGTAGTTTTTCAAAATCTTGGAGAAACTACTTTTTACAGAATTCTTTGTTCTCTATTTTTCTAGTAAACTACAAAACCAATAAGCAACCAACTTGCATTAGACTTCGTCCAATATAAGAACTGAATGAATATAGACAGTAAAAAAAAATTCCGCCACTTTACAGCTGTTATTTTCTGTATACTCTTATATATGTGTATGTATATCACAATAATAAACGTAAAGGCGAGAAATTCGTTCGCCTAAATTTCCTATATTATTTGGCAAAATTAAATGCATGCGGCAACAATTAAAACTTTTCGTTATGTCTACAAAATAACGAATTGAACAGTGTTAACACATCCATGGATGCAAAAGTCTTGTGTCAGCGTAAGCCAAAGCCAGTTCAGAGCTTATATATATTATATACATGAACATAAAACAAATTAAGTTAAAATTGGAAAATAGGGTCGTTATTTTTCTTTTGTCATGAAACGGAAAATTTTCATCGACCCCACCCCGGACCCCTTCATGAAGGCAATTTTAATACCCTGTTTGCAAGTTAACTGGATAAAAATTGTAGGAGAAAAGCAAGCCGACTGTGTTGCTTGAAGTATCTTTTTCTTATTTACGGCACAAGAGTTGACGAATGTATTTTCCGCATTGCATTAATTTAGGTTTTATCTTTTTCATTTTTTTTATTTTTTATTCTGAATATTATACATGAAAATTGAAAAACTGGGTTTTCTAGAAAAATATTACTGCCCTAGAATTTTTTTTCATTTCATACCGTTTTTGTTTACTTAAAATTTAGAGCCGAGAAGTCTACATCGAACTTTTACTCACCAGACTAACTTTGGCGCTTCTTTTTTTCTCCATTAATTCTTAAGTTCGAGAATACACTTTTTTTTCGAAATTTTCATTACATTGTGCAACGTAGATTTTGTCTTAGGAATATGGAACAAAGATTCACTATACTAATGCTAAGGTTAATGACTTTTTTACAGTGATTTCAGGGAGAATGTTAGAATTCATCCACAAGCTACTTTTTCAAAATGATTCATGTTTGAAAATATTACCAGATATACTAAAAAAAAATCAGTAAACAGCATAAAACAGAAAGAAAAATGTTTTTTATACAATTTTTCGCTAACAATTTGAGTACAAAATATTATTTTTTTTTTACGCTCGTATATCTATACTAGTTATGAAATGAGTGAAAATTTCTGAAAGCGAGCATAATTCTTCGCCTGACATTTTTTTGGCTGAACTCGAAACCCGATTGCAAACCTCAAACAAACCCTCTGCATAAATGGATCTATCGATCAAGTAAAATTACATAAAAACCGCATATGGACCTTCGAAATTAACATATCTGTTAAGGATGAAAATAGAATTCTTTGAGATCTTCAGTGATACTGCTTGTTTTTAAGCTGAACGTCAGCTTTGAATGAGAGTTCCCTCAATAAGTTAGGTTAAAAACGAGTTTTTAAAAAATACGCTTTTATAATTTGAAGAAGAAAATAACGGCGAAAGAACAAAAAAAATTTCTCACTTTTCTTTCTGAAACAGAAACTAACAAAAATTGAAAAAACAACAGATAAAAACGGATATAAGGGTATGTGTGCGTGTGTGGCAACACGTGAAAACAGTGCTGAAGGTGGTCATGCGATGTACTTCTACAAATTGAGTGAGTAGAATAAAAGCGTATAAAAAACCTGGTGTTTTGTTCAAATGCTACACTTATTGGCCACTCATTCGATTGTATAAAGTTGGTATTAAAATTGATCTCATGGAAGGGTTATGGGTAGGGATGATTAAAATATACATATATGTATATGTATCGCCCAAAATTTTGTGTTTACGGTTCTGAGAAAACTATGAAGTAGACAGAGCTGAAATTTTTACGAGAGAGTTCGCATATTAGAGCAGGTCTGAAAGAAATTTTTTGCCTATCGGTTAGTTACTTTTTGAGAAAACTGGAAAACAAAAAATTCCAGGGAAAGTCGTTTTTCCAGGATTCTGAGATAATGACAAAACGGATCGGGCTGAAATTTTTACAATAGACTTACCTTACGTTGGTGCAAGTTTCTTAGAAGTTTGATGCCTATTAATTCAGTAGTTTCCGAGAAAACTAGAGAAGAAAAATTGGTGAAAAAAATTTTGTGTTCACAGTTTTAAGAAAACTACCAAATAGATAGGGCTGAATTTTACAAAAGACAGCTATTGTACGGGAGCAAGTCTGAAAGAAGTTTGATGCTCATGGGTTTAGTAGTTCTTGAGAAAACTGGAAACAAAAAATTTTGGGAAAATCGGTTTTTAGCTATAAAACATCGATAGATCAATCGATATTTTTGTAAAATATGTTGGGACTACCAATCTTTCACACTCATACCTTGTACATTTAACATACTTCTCGTCATATATTATTTCTTTCTCACATATATATTTCATGTAATCGGCTACATTGGTTAAGATAACGCACTATCATACCATGTACTTATTAAAATATATTCGTGATAATCTGCAATGCGAACATAATAAGTCTTTCTTTTCTCAATTTATCCTCTCGTACTTGTATATGGCAGCAGAGTTCAGAACATTTTTTTTTATACTTTGCGAACATATAGTGCAATTTTATGAAATAAATTGTAATATAGAATGTTGATGAATTTTTTTGTTTTTAAAAAGTGGGTAATATCCCAAATCGAGTGCCATCGATTAATTTGTGTCATAATTGAATCTGGTTGAAATAATGTCAGAAATTTTGAGGTAATTGGTCAATGTAGTATGTTGTAATTGTCAAGCCAGCATCCCTGCTTGTGTTGCTCAGTCCAAATCAATCTAGTTTAGCACAAAAGGTCTCGTTGATTGTTATGTCTGATGGACTCCCTGCTTACATGATTGGTACCCTTCCTGCTTGTATATGGACCAATTTTGTCGATTTGCTTAAAGATTCTACTAACCCAAATGCCCTGCTTGTGTGTTCTGAGGAACATGAGATCAACTAGTTGTTGCCTTGCTTGTGTAAGCCAATTTTAGTAAATCTCAATTGGTGTTCAAAACATTTCGAGACAATTCAATTGAATTCGATAAGTCAACACTAAAACTTTCGACTGTTTTTTTTTGGATGTGGTTATGTCAAAAAATTGTGACACCTTTTGGTCAACATCTGAATCGCAAATTTGTCCGGATTAATCAAAATCAGCATCAGATGGTAAAAAAATTATTAGTCATCAGGATTAAACTAGTGAAAATCAGTCATATTGCGTCAAAGTTGAGAAATATCACATCATCGTACAATTTTGGTCATAGAAAATGCCGAAAAATTGGTATTTTATTATAAATTATTTGCAAAACGTAACCTATCTCATAATTTTTATGTGGTCGATTCATGTCAGATCAAAATTTTACTGTGAAATTCATATTTATCGAAAAATTTTAAGTGAAAACGACACCAACTTTGTTAAATTTTAAAAATTTTCAGCCATTTTATATCGTGACTTGTCAAACACTTTTGTCTCGAACTGTACCTTACGAGAGACCTGGGACATGTTAAGCATGGCTCGTTTCATTTCTTTTACTATATTTCGTACGTTAACCTACATTTTCTTTTATTGTATCGTGCCTAGTATCGTATTTTCTTGCTCGCTATCTATTCATGAAACTTTGCGCAGAATTTTGATACAGACTATAATTATTTTATTCATTTTTTTATATTAAATGAAATAATTCATTATAATTTTTTTTTGTTTTCAAAAATTTTTTTTTACATGTTCGGGTCTATGGGGGGTATTGGGACTACCAATTCTCCACACCTCTCACCTTGTACATTTAACATACTTCTCGTCATATATTATTTCTCTTTCTTATATACATATTTCTTGTACTTGGCTACACTGATTAAGATAACACACTATCATACCATGTACTTTACCTTTTGTTAAAATATATTCAGTTACGAACTGCAATAAGAAAATAATGTCTTTCTTTTCTCGTTTTGTCCTTTCGTACTTCTACAAAAAATATGGATAACTGTCGATAGTCTTTTGTAATTTCTTAAACTGAAATTAGCAATGAAATATCGATAGCTATCAATATAAATATCTAATTATATCAATATAAATATCGATTAATATTAATATAAATACAGATTACTATCATTTTGCAATTTTTTCAAGTAAGGTTTCTCTCTTTCTCCATTCTATCTCTATCTCTATTTCCATCTGCAAACTGGGTTTTCTAGAGAAGCTTTGCTGAACTAGTTTTTTTCTTTTTTTAAACCTGTTATTTCTTTCACATTAGCTATCAAGCAAAAATTTTCTATCAAAACTTTCGAAATATTTTTTTCTTGGAATTGGATCAAAATCATCCAAATAGACTGGGATTAAAAAATTTGAAATATGCATCCACTGATGTCAAAAAATTAACTAACAAAATAAAGCACAATGTTCGGTTCTCCATTCACAAATTATGAGAAATAACTACAGAAAAGAAGACCTTAAGCTTCTAACTATGTGCCTAGACTACCTTAACTGACCTGTTATGTGAAATAACAAGTTTTGAAATTTTTGAATGTGTTTAATTTAATATCTATGAATGTTTTTTATTAATCAAATTTATTATGTCAATTATTATTATATTATATATCAATGATTATTATGAAAATTTTATATATCAACGATTATTATGAATTTTATATCACCATGATTGTGAAATATTTTATTATTTTTAAATTATTTATCGTAACATATCCATATATTTTCCATGTATGTTTTTTCCTAAAAACATATACCTAAGTATTATCCTTCTGTCATGTAACTCTCAGAGACAGAATGTCAGTCGTAGATTTTTCAATCGATGATAATATGGAAGTATTATGTTCTTTATTTTCCTAAAAAAAGATCCAATTATCCAATACATTATCTTACTTTATTTTTCTAATTTCAAACTTTTCCAACTTCCAATTTCAAACTACCTCGATATTTATGTAATGATATTTTCATACATATTATTTCAAAATATTCTCGTACTTTATTAATTTGTATTTTCCCACATTATTCTTCATATTTCCGTCTATTTACACTTCCTTTCTTTCACGTCATTTAAGACTAGTTCAAAATTGTCTTTCAAGTCTTGACTTGTCTGATGACATCACCTCCAGTACACCATAAACTGTTTTCATCTATATTCCATGATGTCATCTTTTCTACGAATATATTTCGATACCTTGCAATAATTCCAATTCTTATTAATTTCTTAAACACTCCTACTTTTTGTCATTTCCTTTTAATTTCATTGGTTTTACCTAAAATACGTTTTCCTCAAACAACCAATCATATTCATATCTCCCACAATACCCAATTCAAATCACTCGAACTTCACCCTTATAAATAGTCTAATGTTTTGTATATTATTCACTTAATTTTACTTCAATTATTAATTCATTATTACTCTTAAGTTGTTCATACTTTTGTAATAATCTGTTCACCTTTTTATAATAATATACTCTTAAACTACTATTGTGTTTATTTGTAACAACTATACCGTTACAACCAATATATTTTTAATCGAGCATTTAAAGGCCTTAATTTGAAGTTGAAAACATTGACGCATGTAGTTCAATGAATCAACAGTTATAGCTAACATGTCACATGGATGGAAGAAAGATTTTGGATTGTGTGTTTAGCAAGCGATTCTCGCAGTGATTTCGTTGATTATCAGCTCTCTTGAATTTACCATTGGGACGCTGACAAGTTTGGAGGCCATTATAGACTCTTTAAAGAATTTTGAACTAATAAAGATTTTAAAATCAGACACCTGAGAAGGGGACGTTTCACTCATCAAGTTGAGTCAAATTATCATAATTTAAAAGGAATACTTGGTTAAGATGAAAACAAGGCCGCGGAAAGAAAATTCGGATCTGGGGTAATATATTTCATTTTAAAACGTATTTAGTCATGCCCTTATGGGCTCCTAAAAAAGTCCTTACTCATGAAAAATCCACCTTTCTCCCACCCAAGAAAAGACTATGCATAGAAACAGCCTGAATTTGTGAAAAAATAAAGTAAGAAGACCAATAATTATCTTAAGACTTGGAAAATACATTGATAGACCTTCTTGGGGCTTAACTGGAAATTGGAAGAAAAAATGGACGCCAGAAAGAATCCGAAGTTCACACACGGTGATTATACATTGGAAAATTTTTGGTTGCTGCTTCTACTCATCGAATACATCACTTCATTTTCTATTAGGAATGATGAAAAGCAATCATATGTTTCGACAAAAAAAAACACTTTTAGTGTATTTTCCTGGAAAATACAACTATTGCATTCAGTTTCCATGGCGGGGCTTGGTAAAGGGATCTGTGGAAAAGCGCTGATCCTGAATCGTAGATCATGAATATGTATGTCACTCAAATTCTTCTGTACAGTATATATATTTCACTTTGGCACTTTTTGGGAGTCTATGGAGCCTCCGCTGTTTGACCTATGGCAATGAAACTTGGGGTGGTGTTGGAAGCTTTCATGATCTACATATTCGCATAAAAATTCTTGAAATTCCTTGGCTGGTTTCGGAGGAAGGGATTCTCAAAGTGATGCAAACCCACCATGCTGTCATTAAGATAACTCCCGTAAATTGAAAGATTTTGGCTTGAAATTTTTACACAGTTGGAGACTATTAGGGACTGATTTGGTATTGAATTTGAGCGAAATTGGTCAACTGGTTTTTGAATGACAGCCATTACAAAGTTTGACACTTTTGGAAAATACCCATTTACCGCGGTTAATACACGGAAGAGATATTTTTTCAAAACCTGTTCAGAATTTACTTTTTCAAGGCATTATCCTCGTAATATCAAAACCTTGACGAAATATTCTCTTCAACCCTACCTATCTCAAAGAAAATAATTGCCCAAGATTTCTTTCTTTTTTTTCCCGACATTACAATCACATTATACCGACATGAAAATGGCCTGTCATTTAAGTGAAACAAAAAATTACAATTCGGCGTTATTAATACACAGCCATATTACCGCCAAAACATCACAGACTCGAAACAAGTTGACCCCAAAAATCCGACCCATCTAAAAACTAGGAAAAATTATCATTTTGATAAATAAAAATATTTTAAGGGGAATGTGATATTAAAAGAAGGTTGATATAATTAATAATTGAAAACAAATTCGCTTAACATCACAAGTCAATATATACCAGAAGAACTTTTGAATTATTCCGAGTGATTGCAAAAATTATCTCTCAAAATTAATTAAACTTACCTAATGAAGAATCGTTATTGTAATATTTGAAGAGAGAGAAAAACACCTTTCAATTTGCCTTCATTAGGGGAAAGTAAATTTAAAAATTCCCAACGCCTCTTCATACCGAACCGACTAGGTACCGACGACAATAAACTACTAAGTTACGTGTGACGCCACTTCACTTTCTGACAAAACCAAAGAAGATTTATGGAGAGAAAAACTGAATAACGAATTGGATAAGAAAATAAAAAAAGTTATTGAGTGCTCGAAACGGGCATACCGAAGTACACCATTGAAAAAGGAATACAACACTTCACCGCCAAAATGATTCAAACCAGATGGATTACTTCACGAGAGATCGAAAATTAAAAAGGAAAGAAAAAGCAACCAGTTACATACAGGTAACACAGGCCGTATAAATTTATTTACTCCGATAACGCTTGTTTATAAATAGGTCAAGGATTGTCATATACCAAATAGGGAAATTCGAGTACGTCAACTATGCGAGACAATCGAGAAACGATAAATAAATTGGAGGCAAGGGGAAAAAACACATCCATAGATGATGGGTTTAAAATAAAGAATCGTAACATGTTGGTTTTCCACATGCATACTATTCAACAAAGTAACAATAACAATATTAGATTATTATTTTGTAGTATAGAAAGTGAATTCATAGATGTACTATAGAATACGTGGAGGATTGTGGTACAGTCGTGAAAGAAGTCAATAAAACTTTGGTAAATGAGACTGTAAATCATAAATCGATTAATTAAGTTTATGACAACACAGTTTCGCATTTTTTTCAAATAGCCCACGTATGAATGAAACTGTTTCAGACATAACATTAATAAATTACGAGAAATCAACTTCCAGTAAAAATTGGTTATAAAATAATTATTCATATAGAATGTTTATAGACAGGGATGAAGAACATTTGCTAAAATCAGGGAGAAACTCGTTCAAAAAACATTGTGATCTCAAATGCAAAACCCATTGAAGAACATAAATCACCCAGTTACTTCATCAAGTCTCACCACATAATAATTAGTTTTCTTGATAATTTTCCCGGTAGGGCAACAACATTCATCACAACTGATAAATTATAAAATAACTAATTAATTTTCCATAAAATTTATTCTAGAGTATACAAATTTGTAATACAATAATACGGTTTTAATTTCATTTGGGTTACTTTCCACCAAATTGGTAATAAATACATACCTTTCTAAGAACTATTTAGCTTGTTATTATACTGAAATATAATCGCCTAACAATCTTTCTTTTTTTCGTTCACTTTCGTCACTGAAAATTAACTTTTAATATGTAAAATTACTTGATACATAATACTGAAACGTCAAATTTTCTCAACACCGGTATTTCATATAAAAGTTGGGATATTAAATTCAATGAATTTAAAGGTAAACATTCTTAAACCAGACATTCTGATAACATACCTACTTTCATTAGAAAGCTCCTTATTTATTTTAATTTTTTTCATCAGAGGGTTGGATCACAACTGTAACACCCATAAATTCTACTCTTTAAATAATGTTACAAATTAATTGTGGAATACCTTGTCGTGAGAGATATTCACACTAGAAGGTCTTCAACAGTATTTGGCTGTTCTGCCACTTCATACAATTAAGTATGGGAGAGCCAAATCCTCAGCGAACACTGGCGATTTTTGAGCCGGTTCTGAGAGTTTATATACAGAATTTGGCACACGCACACAGACATACGTTACGTTGTTTCTTGCCTCTGTCGAGGTGATAAGAAACGACGCAGCGCGTTTGGTACCAGGCCGTGACATCACCGAGATCGTTATCAGGTAATTGATCTCGGCCCGTGCAATGTATCTTACCTGTACGTACATACAGGTACGAACATACAAACGCACCAGTGTAAATTTGTTTAACGTCATAAAGATGATTATTGTCAGCCTTTGGGCAGCGACTGTTGTCGAGGAGTGCAGGCCCCTATTACCTCATACAAGTATTGTCCCCACAGCTACTCCCCCCCAGTTTTTGCGGTGCAAAAATGATAAGTTGCGTGCCTGGGGGGACTTATCGAGTCTATTGCTGTCTCTGGTCCTTCTCCCATTTAGCGAGGGCTGAGCCTACCACAGCCCCTACGCACTTGTAAGATTGCTTACGTGCGTTGAACCGGGCCTGGTAGGTGTCCATGCTAGCCTGGGCGATTGATTTTGTGGAGCCGGACGGGTATAGGGATGGGGACAATAGGAATGTGGAGGAGCAGACGGGGTTTGCAGTCGCGGTTGTTTAAACATCGGGGAGTTTGAAGTCTCCGATGCTTTGTAGATCGGACCAAAGGTGGGAGGAGGGCATATTTTTGGCACCTCTTCCACAAGAAGTTGCCTCCTCACCTCCAATGTCGCCAGGGCTGAGGACTCCAGGGGTGGGCACTCCACTCTTGGTGTCTTCTCTGGCAATTTTGGCGGTAAGATAAGGGCAGGAAGGGGTGTGGACATCATCTTGACGATGTCCACAGCCGATGTCGTGTCCATCAGCAACTCATTTTTGATTCGTTCGATTTCCTTTTCCTGCTCCATCTGTTCCTTAGTCTTTACAGGCTGAGGTACAGGTGGAACGGTGAATTGGAATTCTGGAGTCGAGAATGGCGTGTTATTTGGGGACGACATAATGCAAGGAAGGAAAGACAGAAAAAATTTTGGAAGAAAAGATAGAAAAAATAGTAGAAATTTTGGCATGTTAAATTGTCAACAGCAGAAAGGCGAGTGAAAAACATTGCCAGAATATTTTTGATCGCAGCTTTATTCCAAGTCGTTATCTCATTTCAAACATGTTTGGAGGGGATAGTGCATTAAATATTCTTCAGCTGAAAAGTTTTTCGGTCAAAATCTGTTAAGTACAAGCAGAGTTAAGCGTGTTTGAATTTTTGTACTTTTGAAATTTTGTATTTCACAAAGGAATGCACTCTTCGTTTGTGACGTCACGATCTATTGACTATTTTGTTATCGGAATATTTATCAATAGAAACACGTTGCGATGTTTTCTTCTGTATCGCACGTGGATTTGTTTATTCGTGTCGTGTTTTATTTGGACGCATTTATTCTCTGCTTATCTGCGGAATTTCTTTTGTTATAAATATTCCCAGATTCTCGTGCGTATTTTTATGCGGGTTTGTAGTTTTCGCAACAGATATTAACTTTCGTGAATATTTTTAGTTTCTCCTTGCTAATCTCTCGGATTTTTGAGTTGGAATTTCGTTTTTTCGATTTTTGCTGCCAAGAGGCCTACCTCTTTTTCGTGGGCATAAGGGGGCCGATGGATCGTAGTGTATTTTGTCGATCTCATCACTAAACTTCACCGTTTTCTTTATTTTTGTTTTTTCTACTGGTAATTTTTGTGATTTATCACCTTTGTTGACCGGTTTGTCTTCAACTTTTTGTGATTGTGTGGTATCAGACTGTGTGGTCTGTTTTTTTTCTTCCATTTTCCTGTCTGTCGTCTTCCTTGTTGCTCTTTGGAGCATTTTTCTGTCGTTGTTTATAAGGTACGCAGGTTTCAATCTATCAATTAAAATTGTTTTTTCTTAACCTGCGATTAGTATCATAAAATTTTCGTCATCTCGTGATACAACCTTATAAGGACCGGCGTATGGTTTCTCCAACGAAGATCTTATTTTTTTGTCTATGACAAACACATGAGAAGTTGTGTCCAAGTGTTTGGAGACATAAATCATTGGTTGGCCATGAGGAGCTGCCTATTTCAAAAACCTGTTAGCATCAGTCCGTATGTTTTGGACGAGCGTTTCGGGGCTAATTTCTTTCGAGTGGGTGAAAAAGTCCCCTGGTAGGCGTAGCTCTTCGAATAGCACCAACTGCGCCTCATAGTGACCTGTGTCTGTTTGAAGAGCAGATTGAAGGACTAAGAGGATGGTTGGTAGTATGTCAACCCATCTCTTGGTGTCGCAAGCCATAATGGAGGCTTTCAAAGCTCTGTGCCATCGCTCAACTTTGCTATTTGCTTGAGGATGATAAGCTGTGGTGTGATTGTGTTATGCACTAAGCTTCTTAGACAGCTCTTAGAAGAGCGAGCTTTCAAATTGACGACCCTGGTCCGTGATGATGACTTCAGGTACGCCATAGCGGGCAATCCAGGTGTCGTATAACCTGGCAGCTACTGTCGGAGCTGTCATCTCATAGAGAGTAACTGCCTCTGGCCATCGAGTTGCTAAATCGATCATTGTCAACAGGTATCTGTGTTCTTGGGATTGGGGTAATGGACCCACCAAGTCTATGTGTATCGTTTTAAACCGCTCCGTTTGTTTGAAAGATTTAAGTGGCGAACGAGTGTGTCTTCCTACTTTGGACTCTTGGCAATTCAGGCAACTGTGAGCCCATTTGTTGCAGTCAGACTTCATTCATGGCCAAACAAATCTTGATGCTACTAATCCAGCAGTGCATTTTGGTCCAGGGTGCGATAGATTGTGCACACTACTGAAAGCTAATTTGCGATACTTTGTTGGCAGGAATGCCCTATTCTTGCCTGTACTAATGTCGCATGTTAGTAAAACATTAGTACCAGGGATTTTGCTTTGTCTCAATTTGAGAGCTGTGTCATCGTTCGACAACAGTTCTTGCAGTTCTGCATCCCTTAACTGTTCTTTAGCTATTTCAGCGTAAGGTAATTGAGACGGTGCCGAGATGGCTTCAATCCTACTAAGAGCATCAGCTGGAGTGTTGAATTCTCCACTTATATACTGGATGTCTTAGTCAATTGTCCTATGTAGTCCAATTGTCGAGCTCTTCTCAGGGAAGCTGGTTCTGTCTTTTGCGTGAAGGCATGTGTTAGGGGTTTATGATCTGTATACACAGTGAAACATCTACTTTCTAATTGGTGCCTGAAATTCTTCAACGCAGCAAATATTCCCAGTAACTCCCTGTCCTATGTGCTGTAGTTCTTCTCGGTTTTTGATAGCTTTCTGGAGAAGAAAGCCAGCGGTAACTTCTTGTCATTGTCCTTTTGGTACAGTGTTGCACCAATAGCAAAGTCGGATGCGTCAGTTGCAACACATAATGGCAGACTTTTGTCTGGGTGAGCGAGCAGAGTTGCATTTGCCAGTGTTTCTTTGATGTTCTCAAAGGCTTTTTCAGCTTCTTCTGTCCAATCGAGTGGAGTCTTATCTTTCTTTTTATTTGTTTTGATCAATGCAAAAAGCTTACTTTGTTCAACTGCAGCATTTTTAATGCAACGTCTGTAGAAATTCACCATTCCCAAGAAGCGTCTGAGTTCTGCAATGTTCGAGGGTTTTGGGAATTTCAATTTGGGCTCTACCTTGGTCTTCAGAGGGGAAATGCCTTCGGTCGAGACTTGATAGCCGAGAAAGTCAATTTTGGTTTGTTTGTATAAACTTTTTCCAACATTGATGGTAAGTCCAGCAGCATGTATACGCTGTACGATGGCTCTTACATTCTTCTCGTGCTATTGCTCACCACCTTCTGAGCAAATGCATATATCACCCAAATATGCACAAGCAAACGGCAAATCCATAAACAGTCCATTGATGATTCTCTGGAAAGTTTGTGCATAATTACGGAGTCCAAACGGCATTCGAAGGTGTTCGAATAAACCATAGGGTGTTATTACCACTGTCTTTGGAATGTCCTGTTCAGCCATTGGAATTTGGTGGAATGCCCAGTTGATGTCGATTTTTGTGAACATCATTTTACCCTTCATATTCGCATTGAAGTCCATTATGTTTGGGACTGGATAGCGATCAGGAACCGTTTTGGCATTTAAGGCCCTGTAGTCTCCAACCATTCGCCACTCTCCACTTACTTTTTTGTTCATGTGGATCGGGGAACTCCATGAGCTTTTCGAGGGGGGGCATATGCCTTCCCCTATTATGCGATCATAGTATTCCCGTGCTGCTTTGAGTTTATCAGGTAGTAGCCTGCGGGCTCTAGCATGGCAAGGCGGTCCTTTAGTTTCTATATAGTGAACAGTGTCATGCTTATAGGTCAGATGCCTGCAAATTGATGGTTGAGTGACTCCAGGATAGTCTGACAGAATCTGTAGGAATTGTTCGTCAACTTTAGTGCAGCTGGATATGTTGGTGTCCAGTTGGTACGCTAGCGTTTTGCCTTCCACCCATAGACCAGTATTATTGTCTATGATCTTTCCATTTTTGAGGTCGATGAAAAAGCTGTAGTGTGCGAGAAAATCTGCACCCAGGATCCGAGTTGGAACGTCCGCAATTGTGAAGGACCACGTCATGTCTCTTCACAAACCAATGCTTACTTTACTGGATTCTATTCCGTAAGCTGGAAGGTTTTGACCATTCACAGTGCGGAGGTAGTATTTCGGAGGAAATTCCTTTTGGTTTTCACTTACTTGCAAAATGCTCGAGTCTATAAGGTAATGTCTCTTGTTTGTCCTGTCCTTGATGAACAGGCGGCGTGAATACTTTCTCGAGGGATCTTCATCCTCATAGATAACCCCTCTTTCTAGTTTGACGGCTTACTGTACATTTTTCAAAAACCATTGGCATCTGTTGTTGCACGAGTATAAGTATATATACTTAGAATAAAATATTTACGAATATTGATTATGAGTAACAAATTTTTTCTTACATATATACAGGAAGTTAATATATCACATTATTTTGCGTAATTTTTACAATGCAGTACTTTTCGTTAAATTAGTACTATTTCAATGGGAGATTAATTTTAGATATACTATAATACACATTAACATAAATGAGATTGTAATTAACCACAATAAGAATATCCCATTGACAAAAGTTAGATAATCATTAAAATTTTGGTCAGGTATTTGTAATTCAATGGATTTAATTTTGTTCTCCAAATCGTTAACTGGAATTGTATGAGGAATGAAATTTTTCCATTTGGGGTTATAGACCTTTGTCGTTGCCAGATCTATGGCAAGATCAAAAGGTTCTGTAGAATCAGAAAAATATGTCCACAGAAGTGGTAAATGGTTTTCGATTTTGATAGTCTCTTCCAAAGATTCAGAGAGACAGGGGATTTCTATTGGGATAATTACTGTATTCTTATTATTTTCGTCAATATTTTCAATTTGGATATGACAAGGTACATCCAAAATAAAAATTCCGGGTGAATTATTATTTATTTTTAGTTTTTCGGATTTTTTTGTAATGGAATTAGTTGCTATAAGGGAGTTAAAATTTACGATAGCAAATTTTGTGTGTCCAATAGGATGAACTAATGTTTGATTATTATTAAGATTACATTTAAATGAGCAGGATTGCAATAAATTTTGATTTAGGTCTTGAAAGAAAAGATTCTTTGCACAGGAAGATAATTTATCACTTCCTCTATTAGAAGGAAGGAAGCATAATGGTTTATCCGAGTTACAATAGTGGAGATTAGTTCCACTAATATAACGTACGGAATTTGTTCTGATTTCGTGAATAATCAGAGATGGTTTTTGATCCCAGCTACACAATTCATTAGAATGACTTTTGAATGTGAGTGGAATGAAGTTGTAAATTTTGTATTTAGAATCCAATTGTTTTAGGGGAATTTTAATTTCTAGTTCTAAAGTGTTTTTAAAGAAGTTGCAGTTTACAAGTTCAGCATGATAATAATTTTGAATATCCTTAATGGGGATTGCTAGGTCAAGGCCTAGATTTTTCGTAATTTCCAAAAGTTTTAATATGTGTTTTTCTAATATTTCTTTTGAAATAATTGAAGATGGGATCATATGAGATTTACAAGACGTTAGGATATTTGATAATCTCAATGTGTTGATAAGATAGTTATCATAGAATCCTTGTATGTAATTCAGGGAGATTAGAAGTTCATGTTCTTCTAGTGAATTTTCCATAAAAGAATTTGTATGCGAAATAAATTTTGTCATAAAATTATTTGTATGGTCAATAAAGCTATGCAGATTAGTGGACGTATTTACTAACGCTGCATGCTCAGTTAACAGTTGATTTTTTATAATATCGTATTCTTCTTTCAATGAGATTTCATTTGCCAAGAAATTTCGTCCATCTCTAAAGTTTAGTACTAGACAGCAAAAGCGTAGCACATCTCCGAAGAAAGATCTGATTGGAGTGAATACGCTTCTTTTGCTTCGAATGGAAGATGGTGTTGAATAAAAATCTTGGATCATAGCGGTATTTTGTTCTTTAAGGTTTATAATAGCATTTTTTAGACGCTTTGCCATTTCTGCATATTTGCAATTTTTCCAGGTTGTTTCATTGCACAACCGATGTTTAAAATTTGTTTCTAATAGTTTATCTGCTGATTCATGCAAGTCTAGCTTAATAGAGTAAATTATTGGATCAGATTTAGAATATATTGCTTATTTCTTGAAAATAAGCGCCAGTTGACGCCGTTGTAATCCTACATGGGTCAGACGATGTTCTTTGCGCAATAGTAGTCGAAGAAATAATTATTGCGAAATAGAAAAGTAGATTCGTATACATTTTCTGAAACAGAAAGAATGCAACGTCTTAATTATTTACAAAAAAAATGGATTATGAATTTTAGGAATTTATTTTGGCGTGAGCTAATTCAGGTACGGGGGAAGACAATTTTGCCGATATTTACATTCTAAAATTCGGTCAAGTGATTGCTATAAAATTATTGGTTTCGATTGTTCAGTCTATACATTGTATTAGTTCGTTTCGGATCTTGTTTATTTTTCCGCTATAAATTTCTCATGTTTTTTTCTTCGTAGTTTCCAGTGTTTGTTCGTATAGCCAATTTGTATAGTGAAGTGCGTGGACTTTTTCGTTATATCTTTTCTCTTTTTATTTTTTATTATCCGTTATGTCGATTGTTTACATGAATGAACGCATGTTCATGTTGTCGGGCATTGTGGAGGCCAATGAGACCTGGTTTCTAGGAGAACAGGTTCTCACAAAGATTAGACAGTTTCAGGGTTGTATGTGCGAACCTCGTCTGTACTTCTCACTCCACCATCTTTTTTCATTGTTCTACCACGTATCCACCGTCTCTGATTGCGGCGATTTTTTAAACAAGTTTGAACCATTGCAAATCCCAGGTGAAGTGATTGAAGAAGATTTAGGCTATTGGAGCCACTCCGTTCGGTTTACCTGCTGTCTTGATTCGGAGGAATATGCGAAGAAACTTTTGTTTGAACTTCGCATATTCTATCCGCATTCCATGGTCGTCGAGTTTGGGCCATCCGGGCTCAAACTGATTTTCTGCGGGAATCTTGATACTCGAGGACTGATAGGGTTGGTCATACTCTCTGGGCTTTTGGTTGGTTTGCTGTGTGTTTCGCAGCAGACCAACGAGAAGGTTACCATCGAGTATGTGCACCTTGACCAAATTTACCTGAACGATCTCTTAATCGGTACTGCAGGGGTTCGGTTTGTTCGATTCATAAATGATTATTATAAACCGCGTCTGCATCTGTCAATTTCCACTGCCGGGTTCCACCTCCAGCGTCATTACGATGCCAATGAATATAATCGGGCAATGTTGTACCGTGGTAGATGGCTGTTGTCTGAGCCGACTGTCTACTCCTTTTTATGGAATACTCCATCTGTAGAAGAGAGTATGTCCACTGAGGAGAGCGGGTCCTCAGACGGTGCTCGAGACCCGGGGAATGCATCCCCAAGTTCATCCAAAGGCAGCAGCTCATCCAGTGGGGAACGGTTGGAGAAGTTCCTGGAGGGATATTCCGAGACGTGGGCTATTGGTAAGTTTTTTTTTTCTTTACTTACGTAATTTTTAAATATTTTAATTTATCAAAAAAAAATTTTTTCGATGATTATAATACGTCGAATAGGATAGGGGGAAATGGAAAGAGAGAAAGGAGAGAAAAAATTTAGAATAAAAATTAAAATAAATATTAAGAAAAAAGAAAAGAGAGAGGGTGAGCGAGAAAAAAAAATGATCGTGATTGAAAAAACTGCGTAACTACGGGTAATATACTTTACACATAGTTACTTTGGTTTTTTCCGAGGGCGACCCCTTGGTTTGGATACAATTTGGGTTGGGATAGGATTTTCGCGGATTTCATCATTTTCTTCCGACTTTGTTTTGTTCATTATTTCGTTACTATTACGAGATTTATACGGAATTAATCGTCGTACGTGAACCTTTTCGTCATACTCTGTTTTATCGTCTGTTTTAATACGAATTATGTAATTTAAATCCGTGACCTTTCTAATAATTTTATGAGGTCCAGTGTATTTTATTTTATTTTTCGCAACGTTTTTTGATTGATGCAGCAAAACAAGGTCATTAGGTTTGAAGTCAATGATCTTGTGGTGTGCGTTATAGTGTTTCGCATTTTCTTCCGATGCTTTTTTTGCTAAGCTCGGCGTTTTTTCTCTCGTTTGAAGGAGATTTTCAATTTCTTCTTCACGAGTTGTTTTATTACCACTATTTTCTGGTATTTCTGGTATATGTACTTCTGGATTAAATCCATGAAGTAGGAAAAATGGGGATTTGTTATTTAAATGTTCAATCGGACTTATGTTATATGCAAAAATAATTTTGCTAATTGTTTCGATCCATTCTTTTTGTTTGAATGGTCGTATTTTGACAATGATTTTTTAATTACTCCGTTGATTTTTTCAACGAGTCCTTGCGATTGGGGGGAATAAAACGAGGAGTAAATAATTTTGATATTATTCTCTTCGCAAAATTTACGGACGGATTCATTTGCAAAATGACCTCCGTTATCGCAAGAAATTTTTCCTGGGTTGCCATACGTATAACAAATAAATTTCAAATACTCTATGACACATTGAGCATTTGGATTTTTTGTTGGACGTATGGTGCAGAAATTTGTGCTTTTGTCTACACCGACAAGCACGTACGAGTGTTCATACTCGGTATTAAATTTTCCTATGAAATCGATCTCTAAATGCGAGAATGGTTTAGGGTTTTTGATTTCTATATGTTTGAGGTAGCCAGCCTCTTTCGGGGAATTTTGTGCCATTTGACACTCATGACATGACAATACATATTCTGTTATTTTTTGTACCATGTTTTTAAAGAAAAACTGGTTTTTTATCTTATTTTTTGTTTTTTTAATTCCGAAATGACCTCCATACAACGGATCGTCATGTAGTTTTTTTAGAACTACCGGAATTAATTTTTCAGGGATTACTGTAACAGCTTCATCATACGATGAGGTTGGGTTAGGTAATTTCTTCAATACATTATTTTCATCCAGAAAATATAATTGTATAGTACGATTTAATTTTCGTATTTTATTTTTATCTTTTTTAATTTCATTGTAGTTTAATAATGAGATAACATTTTTCCAATGCGGATCATTTTCCTGCATTGTTCTTAAGTTTTCGGGTAAATCAATTTTTTGGAGGGGTTCAGAAGTTTGATCTTCTGGTTGGGGAGGTGATGTAATGTCGGGATTTGATATTTGTGTGACATCTGGGGTCACAGAAGGGGTTGGGGTGATCTGATTATTGAGGTTTGACTCTTTAAGAGCAGATCTTGTGACTACATTAGTAGTTTGGTTGGGACAATTTTCGGAATGATTTAATTCATTCTGTGGGGTTGTGGTTTGTACCACGGGATAATATGGGAAAGTTGATGCAAGGGAAGGAGGGAAATAATGTATTTGGGACGTTTTACTTGGGTAGTACCACGTATTTTGGTTTTGATAAAATACAGGGTTTAATGGGACGGAATTGTCCTTGTGAATTCTACACAAAGCATTCACATTTTTCTCTTCATCCTGAAGAGCATATTTTTTATTTACTAAAAATTCGCCTTTTTCAAATGTAATTTTGTCCGGTTCATCATGTGGACGAGATAACATATCAGCCATGCAATTATTTTTTCCGGCGATATGTTTAATTTGGAAACTATATTCGTTTAATTTAGATATTAATCTAATTAATCTTGGGCTTGGGGTATTAAATTTCTGGTAATAAATCAGAGGCTTATGATCCGTGTATACTACAAAGCGTAATGCTAGTAAGTATCCACGAAAATGAGCTAATGCATTCGTAATTGCTAACATTTCCAAGTCAAAAGAACATAATTTTGACTGGGCAGGTTGGACTCTTTCAGAGAAGTATCCAACTGGATGTTTATGCTTCGTAACGGGATTAGTTTGCAGCAACACTGCACCTAATGCGATTTTCGAAGCATCAACTTCTACACACGTTTCCAATTTTGGATCGTAAATTGCTAAAACAGGTTTGGAAATCATTATTTCTTTTAATTTCTCAAATATTTCAAGATGTTCTTGATTCAATTTTATTTTTGTGTTTGATTTGCTATCTGTTCCTCTTAGTAAATCAGTAAGAGGAGCAGTGATTTTAGCTAAATTAGGAATTAATTTCCTATGATAATTTATTGATCCTAAAAATGATCGTAATTGTTTTAATAGGGGGATTTAAATTTTTTATTGCCTCAATATTTTTGTTCAATGGACGTAATTCGTTATATCGGACCGTATGTCCTAATATTTCGATTTCGTTCATTGCAAATTGGCATTTTTTTGTTTTTATTTTTAAATTTACTTTATTTAATCTTTTTAAAACTTCCCTTGTATTTTTGAGACATTCTTCGAAAGTTTCTCCGAAAATACAAATATCGTCCAGGTAACATACCATTTTTTTACAGAATATATCATGGAATATGTCATCCATGATTGTTTGGAAAATGGACGGGGAAATACTTAAACCTATTGGGGTAGAATTGAATACATATCCAATTCCATCCACTTTTATTCCAGTGTATTGTTTAGATTCTTCCGTGAGAGGAATCTGTAAATATCCACTGTTTAAATCAATTGTCGTAAACCATTTTTTATTTCTTAAGTATGGCCAAATAACATCAATTGTTGGGACACGATTATTGTCCATAATAATTCTTTTGTTCATTCTTCGGTAGTCTACTAGTACTCTGTAGACTCCGTCTGGTTTCTTTTTTACAAATATAGGGGATTCAAATTTTGATTTTTGTTTTTTCAGGACACCTACTTTTACTAGGTCATCAACCAGTTTGTGTAGGGCCTCATGTTCTGCGTGTGAGAATTTAAAATTTCTACACCACAGTGGGGTTTTGTCGTCGACTCGGACAACTTGTTCGGGTACCTTACAGATAGAAACTTCGTCTGTTTTTCCCGTAAAAATATTATTAAATTCATTTATTATTTCATACATTTTTATTTTTTGTTCAAGCGACAATTTTGGATTAATCGGGATAGGGTTTCCTCGATTATCCTTAAAAATAGTATTTTCTTTTATTTTTTCTATTTGGTAGGAATTAATTTCTACTGCACTACTTAATTCAAATTTTCCTAAGTATTCGCCTTTATAGATCACGTGAGGTCTGTTATTATGATTAACAGCCGCTATCGTGTCTTCTGATACGATTACAAAGAAATTATGTTTTTCTTCCATGGATGTTTCACACAGAAACTCCAGGTGTTCAGGCAAAGTTGCTAAGATTAGCACTGAATTTGCCTCTATTTTAAAAGTTTGGGGGGCATAATATTTAAAGGGCTTAATATAACCTAACTTATTTTCTTTTTCAATAGAGTAACTGTGACATTCAGGCATGTCAAAACATCGCTCTTCATCACCACACGGTAAAGTGAATTTGTTTTTCGAGAAGTCCATTTTGGCTTTATGGGTTGACAAAAAGTCGTAACCCAGTATGACCGGTTCTACTAAATTTCGAACAACGAAAGTGGGATGTGGGTAAATACAATGATCAATGGAAAAAATCACATTGGTTACTCCTATGACCTCAAGAGGTTGACTATCCGCACCACGAAATCTTACTTTAGTTGGTAGAATTGGTTCCGTAAAATTG
This sequence comes from Ericerus pela, assembly GCA_011428145.1. Classification (NCBI taxonomy): domain Eukaryota; kingdom Metazoa; phylum Arthropoda; class Insecta; order Hemiptera; family Coccidae; genus Ericerus; species Ericerus pela. The sequence goes on along the minus strand of WOFM01000150.1, from coordinate 112,000 downwards.
ACTTTCTTTAAAACTTTTTCATCAATAAGTGTCTGTTCTGAACCTGGATCGACTAGGCTAAGTATTTGTTTACCATAAATGGCAAATGGGAGGTGAAATGTACATTGGGTTCTGCAGTACCCTTTATTTTGAAATTTCTCCTTACTCACATTGTTAACCTGTTTCGATTCTTTGTTCGAGACATCCCTTACAGCTGACGGATCACCTGTAAGGACGACACTTAGTTTTTTGAGCAACTATTTTGGCAGGCCTGGGGGTTTGATGTTGGAGGTAATTTTGTTGTGGAGCTGCCATCAATGGTGCCGATGGGGCAATCATTTGAGTGTTTGCAGCCACATAAGGGAGATTTTGGGAGTATTAAATGAAATTCCAGACCATGCTGGAGCATTGTTCCAATTTGGAAGGGCAAATTGATTTCAATTTGGGATTCTATTGGAATAGTATCCATTATTATTTCTCGGAAAGTTATTTTTACGAAAATTTGGATTAAAATTTCTGCCTTTATAATTAGGATTGAAATTTTGATTATTATTCCAATTTCTATTTTGGTTATTTTGGTTCCAGTTTTGGTTCTGGTTCCAATTACCGTTATTATTATTATTATTATTATTATTATTATTATTATTATTATTATTACAATAATTATTATTATTATTTCTATTTTGATTTTGGTTTTGATTTTGATTTTGATTTTGGTTTTGGTTTTGATTATAATTATTTTGTTCATTATTTTCATTTTGGGGATTTTTATTTTTTCTTGATTCCTGAGATTTTGAAATGTTCGCTATTGCAGCGCTCATTTTCTCCATCTCAGCTTTCCAGATTGGATCGGATGATATTAAATTTACGTTTTTTTCAGTTTTCTTTTCTGTTTTCCCAGTTTTTAATTCTTCAATAGTTTTTTCTAGTTGGTCAATTTTTTTTCGTAAGAGGGGATCTACATGTCCAAATGCTTTATCCTTAAATTCTAAATATTTGGAGAAGGCTTCATCAAGTTCTTGAATCGTGTTTGGTTCTTTTTTTATTAAAAATACTCTTTCTTTTTTGGGAAGGTTAGGCATAATTTTTTCAATTATTTTTTCTTTGGATATATCAGGTTCAATTTGTTTTAGGATCCTTTTTACGAACATAATGTACGCAGAGAAATCAGCTTCACCATTATAATTTCTTTCGTATAATATTTCGCGTAATTGAGGTTTAGTCCTAGTAAAGACTTCCAAAATTTTCTGTTTAGTATTTTGCCAATTATTACATTCGGAATTTGCTTGAATTCTATCTTCAAACATTTGTTTAGCAAGGCCTGAAAATGCAATTCTAATTTTTTTAAATTTCATATTTGCATCCCAATTGAATGATTCCGCTTCATTTTCAAATCCGATTAAAAATGATACGATATCTTCAGTTGGGGTGTGTCCATATAAGGAAGGTCTGATGTTTACTGCAGCCTTTCCTGACATTTTATTTTCTATAAGGGGAATAAAATTTTCTAAAATTCTAGTTTCAAGTTCTGGGCTGAGAAAATCTTCGTCAGATTTTTCTAAGCACTCAGTAATATCACCAAGATTACTTGTGGTTTTGACTCTTGGAAATAATTTTCCAAAAGTGGGGTTGAAGTATTAGGGGGATTAAAATATTTTCTAATAATAGGATTTTCTAACTCGGGGGTTTGTTCACGAGATTTTCGTGTTGTTTGTAAAATTATTTTTATATTTTCAGGGGTTAATAATTTTTGTATTTCTTTACTAGATTTAATTTTTAATAGGATATCCTCTTGGGTTTTTATACGAGAAAAATATTTTTTATCGACTTCGATATTCAAATTTTGACATACATTGATTAATTCAAAATTTTTAGCTTCAATAAGCCAATTTAAATTTGTTTTAGTAGTATTGGGTTCGGATAAATTTTCCCAAGTTTCACTCATAAAAATAAATTTTTTTCGCGACTTATAATTATTTAACACTTCTTATATTTAAGGGAAGGGACGCGAATTATAATTAATATTAATTGTTACTTTGTTTCTTCTTTTGTTTGAACAGGAGCTTGATGGATCCATTGCTGCTTCGTCGAATTCTGTTACCAACTTTTCTGTAGATACGCTCGTTTTTATTTTTTTGTATAATAAATATCCTTTGTTGATTTTGAAGTTCGAGTTTCTTTTTCACAACTGGTTTTTTTCCACTCGCAACTAACCTCTACTTCCTTTCCTCAAGAGCGCGCCTTACGCGTTTCTCATTGAGTACTTAACTAGAGTTTTCAAGGTTAGAGCAAAGTACTTCAAACCAGAGGAATTGAAACAGCAGCTTGGATTCAGCAATTCCGTTGAATAGGTACTAGAGCGAGAGTTCGATTCGCAATAGCAGACCAGTTGGGCGCCAATAATGTAACGGCCAAAAGAGGTGGTAATGTACCGAATTAAGACCACTTTCGGGAGTACACCATACACGAAATATCACGTACTTTAAAAGCAGTAATACTTCTAAAATAAATTCAAGTTTATCATCCACAGACTATCGTGGACATTAACATTAATTAGAGACTCAATAATATTTCAAACACATGAGTGAGTTTACACATTTAATAAAATAATAATTTGTACATCACAGTACATAAATATACTTTAATAGTTACACATATACTATCACAATTCAACAAGCAAGACTATCTGTTCACCAGAGACTTCTACAAGAGAGGTTCCAGGTACTTAGAAGTAGCTGTCGAGGAACTGTGTCTTATTCCACTGAATCGAGGGATTATATACTCGTTCAGGGTATGAAAACGTACGTGTCAGATAGGTAAAGTGAAGTAGGGTGTTGTTATTATAGGGTTGTGCTGACTCGTCGAGTACTCGAGGGACAGGTACAATTAGGTCATGAATATACAGAAAGTATATCTATATAGATAAAATTAAATACGGGTAAATTAGTGGTTGTTTATAAAGAGTTATAGGATGATAATTGTTGATAAATATCTACGTTTTTGGTATTCGAAAATGTGTGAACGAATATGTTCGTCATTTCTAAAAATAAACGAAAATATACGTTACAATAGTTGTTACAAATAAACACAATAGTAGTTTAAGAGTATATTATTATAAAAAGGTGAACAGATTATTACAAAAGTATGAACAATGTAAGAGTAAAAATGAATTAATAATTGAGGTAAGATTAAGTTAGTAATATACAGAACATTAGACTATTTATAAGGGTGAAGTTCGAGTGATTTGAATTGGGTATTGTGGGAGATATGAATATGATTGGTTGTTTGAGGAAAATGTATTTTAGGTAAAACCAATGAAATTAAAAGGAAATGACAAAAAGTAGGAGTGTTTAAGAAATTAATAAGAATTGGAATTATTGCAAGGTATCGAAATATATTCGTAGAAAAGATGACATCATGGAATATAGACGAAAACAGTTTATGGTGTACCGGAGGTGATGTCATCAGACAAGTCAAGACTTGAAAGACAAGTTTGAACTAGTCTTAAATGACGTGAATGAAAGGAAGTGTAAATAGACGGAAATATAAAGAATAATGTGGAAAAATACGAATTAATAAAGTACGAGAATATTTTGAAATAATATGTATGAAAATATCATTACAGTATCTTACCTGTATGTACGTACAGGTACGAACATACAAACGCACCAGTGTAAATTCGTTTAACGTCATAAAGACGATTATTGTCAGCCTTTGGGCGGCGACTGTTGTCGAGGGGTGCAAGCCCCTATTACCTCATACGAGTATTGTCCCCACATTAATTAATCCGTTATGGTACATAATCATTTTTTTCTAAGAGAAAACTACAAAATGATTCAAAGACGAGCTCTGTCATCACGATAACTCGTAAATTAAAAGATTTTGGCTTGAAATTTTTATAGCAGTTAGAGACTATTAGGGAATGGTTTGGTATTGAATTTAAGCAAAATGACTGGTTTTCGAATGGCAGCCATTACAAAATTTGACATGTTACAAAAAATAGTATGTGACACACTATTTTTTGCAACACCTTCACCTAAAAACAAAACAAAGAAAAAATTAGATAAATAAATATTTTTTCTATTGAGAAGCATATAAAAGCTAACAATCCCCCTACTTTCAGAAAGAACTCGTGGCGTAGGGCTTGAGGTGCTATCTCTCTAACGACGATGTCAAAGGTTCAAATCCTCACAGCTAATGAAACTTATGAAAAAAAAAAAAAAAAGTATAATAATCAAAGAAAACGACGACGTATAGGCTATGTGCAGTAAGCAGGACCAGTGTATAAAATGACACATGCGTTTACGACGTAGTATAAAGTAAAGACCAATGTATAAAGGGAATACTTTATACATCAGTCTATGGTTCTAAAATCATCAAGGTGTGTATAAAAATGAATTTTATGAACAGGTGCTGCAAAAATAACTATTATTTATTTTCTCACTTTTTCTGAATAATCTTCCACTCTGATAGAGAATTCAAACCCCAGGACCCCTTTGTAGAAGAACCAACACTTTATCAACTTCGCTACGAGAGCTAGTTGGAAACAAGCTATTAATTTACAAAGGTAGGTAGGTATATTTGTTTTAAAAAAAATTTTTTTTCATTAATTACGAAAATTTTTTAAATTTAATTCCACAACATTAATTACACATTCTAAAATCACTGAACTGTCGAAATGCAAAAAAATAAGATTTACCTAACGCACAGTACTGTTGATCCACACAAAAAAAATAAACTTCACCTTGTCTAGATCAAAATATGTGTAGGATACACAGGTGTACTCGTATGTATGGTCCTAGCCATGCTACAACCTGTCAACCATAAAGGGTGTTTATTCTCACATATGTGGGAAATGGCCACACACTGGCTGGGAAGTGTGAAGCATACCCATCCACCAGTGATCAAAAGTTGCCACACTACTCCTCCCAGTATGTTTTCAGGACGGAAACAGACGAGATCAACTGCATAATAAATGTGTGTGTGTGGTGATGAGAAGACTCTCACAGTAAGAGAGCCAAAGGGATCTGCATATCATGTTTGTGATGAGTAGATCAATGTTTCTTTCCAACTGATGTGGCCATCATCGATTACAAAGAAGTTGGATCAACACCTGCCACACCTGAGGGAGAAGAAGTGGAGCTCTGTGGGTCTGACACTAAAGAGAAATCAAATTCATTAAATGCTGATGAAGAGGAACTTTGTAGTTTAAAACCGGGTAGATGGTGGTGGTACTGGCAGCAACTGCTCTGTCAAGTAAGATAGTTTGAGGACAGTGGATCATTGTCAATCCTCATTCAAAGCTGTAACCAGGTATTGGTATTGAATATAAGATGGGGCAATATGAGATAACCTATCCTAGTTGTGTCATATGAAGCATGAGAAGATTGGTGAAGATCAGATGGTTCCAATGAGGGGAAAGAGGGTCTGAGTAAGTCATTCAAGTCTTCCATCAAAACTTGACAGGATACAGGGACTACCCAGGCTCATTATAGGAGCAGGGTTACCCAGACCACTTTGGCTCTCAACTTATATAAAGAGTGCTAGAGGTGGAAGGAATACTAGCTGGTGGAACCATAATGGCTGCTACAGTAGCTGAAGCTATGATTGCAGAGTCTGAGAACTGCTATACAAATGAATCCTCTAGTGCAATTGCTTCATCAGTAGCGATGGCAGCCAATTGTGAGGTTGCCAGGTGTTGCATCCACAATGGCTATCAGATGGCCAAGGGCAGGCTGCGATACAGCAGACCAAGGATGATGGTATTGTCAACATGACCATCATTTAATTAAACCAGTCTGTGCTGAAAGGAGCTTGGTTTCCCTCCCAGCTCATGGACAATCTGTTCTAGAAGTTGCCATATATGCGTGTTGTTTGAGGGTGAAAACTCCTTGAGAATTAACTGGCAGAGGCTACTCCAGGTCTGCTGTGCAAGGATCAATACTGTTAAGTAAGTCTGAGACTACATTAGCTACCAATGGTGCGAGCTAACCCAAGATGGCTAAGAACATCTGGTGCTCCAAAACATTACCATGTAAATATGTCAAATTCTCAGTCTTTTATAACTAGAGCCACACATTCCTTGCTTTAAACTAGGGGAGTGCAGTCAACAAACAAGGAGAGGCAGGGGCAGCTGCATGGAGATTTGGTGACTGGGTCATAGTAGATGTCAATCACCACTTAAGAACTGGCAGTAGTTCAAGCAGAATGATTATTGTCCTCATTAACCTGCTGGAGCAGCTGTCTTTGTTCTACCCTTCCCAGAGGTGTATAGAATGCCAGGGTGGTGGAGGAGGGGACATTCCACAACAACAATGTGAAGGGAGATGGGGATGTACTAGTGAGTATGTCAGGGTCCTCAACCCTTGACAATCTCCCACTCTCCAAGATTGTGGAAGACCCAACAACAGGGGAGAAAGGAAAGATGAGTGTGTCAAAAGGCTACTAGGCAAACTGCCATCAATTCATTTCTGGAGAGGCAATTCCACCAGGGCTTAGGAGAACTCAAAGACAATTTTTCAAGTCCAACCAGATCGAGGATGTCCTCAATTGATGTCTTGAAAAATATGGTTTTTTCAAGAGGGAGCGGAGCTACTACCTTCTTAACCAATCAGTGTTCAATGAGTGAGAGAGGGAGCTAAGAAGCTATAACCTTCCCAATTAGCTCCCAGCTGATTAATGAGAGAGGGAGCTGAAGAGCTACAACCAATTCAACCGAAAGATGACTGATAAATGATTTGTTCATACTAATGGTTTTAAATACACGTTGTGGTTACCACTTGTAGAATGTCCAGGCATACAATTACAAATAGTAACCTCATGTGTATGACACTAACCAGTAATAAAATTAGATTGTAGTGGTGAGTGACAACCAATCTCCCAAAAAGAGTGTTTCTTCCCACATATGTGGGAACTGACCATACAACTGATTGGTGAGAGTAAAGCACACTCATCAACCACTGATCAGAAATTGTCACAATATGTATACCAAATCTGATGAATATCGGATAAAAATTGTGAAAAATATTAAGGAAAAACTTTTTAATTAGGGCAGACTTCAATAATTCCAGTCCCTGGACCTATATTTTGATGAAGAAATTTTAGTAGGATTATTCATCTCTGTTTAGCATATTTTTCTTTGTTTTATTTTAAAGTTGGTTCTATTTTTTGAAAAAAGTTAATAAATTACCAGAATGATAATTCCAGTAGATCATACTGGATAAATTTTAAAAGAATTATTTTTCTCTTTTTAGAGCCTTTTTAAATAGGTTTTATTTAGAAAATCTAGTTATTACGCTTGGTGTGGTATTAACCCCCAGAGATGGAGATGGGTACGTTTTTCGTTTCATGACCTAAGGAAAATTTTGGCACCAATAACTCAAATTCATAATATATGTAAAATACGTGTACGTATTTTAGAAATAACTGGCTATTTCACGTCCGTCTTATAATGTAGACGATCAAAACGTTTCTTTCTAGTAATTTTCTGCTAAACTATGTAATATGACAATCTAAGATTTAAGTAATTTTGTAATCGAGTAATGAACTTTTTAATCTTTGTATTTCACTTCTTTTAGGTAAGTTGAAATAAGTTTGATGCTAAGTATGTAAATTATCTGATTCTTAAAATATATTTTCACTTCTTTTAGTGCAATCGAGATATTGTTCATATTTCATTCAAAATCACTTACAAATACAAAGATTAATTCTTTGATCAGCGATGTCGCCAGTTCGATTACAAGTTTTCATGCTTGCTGAGGCTGCTGCTGATGGGAAATCTACTGTTATCAGAATAAAAAGAGTTAGAAAACCAGGGGATGAAATGTGGTACGCTTTTCCTCCTGAATTTCAATCGCTGACTATTCATGCCAAGCTGTTAGCTACGGGTTCAATGAAAGCTGCCAGAGATGCGCTTAAAGCCCGCGGACAGTATCGCACTGTAAATGTTAGCCTGTCTGAGGAGCTAGCAAAATCATATCTGGATGATGACGGTAACTTTGTCTTTTCTGATTATTTTTTGTCATCGGTAGAGACTGGTTCTTCGTCTGTCGCGCCGGTAGTGTCACTGGAGAAACAGGAATCACTAAAAGAAATAATGAAACATTTTCTGGTCGATAAATTAACATCCAAGAATTCAAACGTAGTTGCTTGGGCTGTTAGTTTCGAAAAAGAAGTAGCTCGGTTTTCTCTTGTTGGATCCAGAGTTATTGAGGTTTTTCACCTTTGCTTAGATACGTCAATGAATGACTGGTTCCTGAGTACCCAAAAGAAAATTGGTGTTGATGCTGACTGGGCTCTATGGCACGAGGATCTTATCGCCACATTCGGTGACGTATCTTGGAAACCGATCCGATTTGCTTACAATTTCCAATATTTATCGGGCTCCTTAATAGAATACGTTATAAAAAAAGAAAAATTAATGTTAGATCTAGACCATTTTATCGCTGAAAATGTATTACTGAATTTAATAGTGTTAGGCTTGCCGGCTCATATTCAAGATTCATTGAATCGTAATTCAGTAACTTCGGTAAAATTATTAATTTCTAAATTAAAAAAATATGATGCTGATAACCCTGCTCGTCGTACATCTTCTGAGAATGCAAATTCGACTATGTCAAAAAAAACAAATACGATTGTTCAAAATGTTAATGGTATTACTAATTATAAGAAATTTACTCCTAAAAAAAAAACATGTTCGATTTGTGATAAATTAGGGAAATTTGGTAGAATTCACTCGGAAAATGTCTGCTGGTTTAAGGACTCAAAAAAAAATGAAATTAACAAAGTAAAATCTGTAAATAATTTGGAGATAGAGTCCGAAATCAATAATTCAGATGACTTGCCAAAAAACGAGTAACGGTACCACTGATTCAATTACGTCTTTTAATTAATGATTCTATATTATGTAACGGTATTTATGATTCCGGCTCAAATATTTCATTAATAAACTATAAATTTGCAAGGAAAAATAAAATAAAAATTAACTCTTGCAACAATAATTTTAAAATGGTCAGTGGTACGGCTTCAGTCTTTGGAATCGTAAAAATCAAAGTAAAAATTTTTGATATCGTCAAATTTGTAGATGTTTTTGTGATAAATTCGATTAATTTTGATTATGATTTTTTGATTGGCTTAAATATGATAAAGGATTTTGGGTTACACCAAGACCATGAATTGAATATCTCTCAGATTAACGTAATGGATAATAATAAAAAAATTGATCTCGGAACCGTAGTTCAGTCTGCACCGTTTACAGTAAATTTTAATGAATCTATTAAAATTAATGAATTCGAGGCAAATTTGGATCATTTAAATAATTACCAAAAGAATAAAATAACTTATTTAATTGAAAAACATAAATCTATTTGTGCGAAACACAAATTTGATACGGGTTGTGTACACAACCACGAAGCTTCGGTTAAATTGACTGAGCATAGGTATGTATCTCGCAAGCCGTACAGATGTAATCCTATTGATCAGAAGGAAATTGAATCTCAAATTTCCCAGTTGTTAAACCATGGTCTGATCCAGGAATCTACATCTCCTTTTGCGGCTCCAGTTACACTGGCATTTAAAAAAGATGAGTTTGGCGTTCGAAAGAAGAACAGATTATGTATCGACTTTATGGCATTAAATAAGCTTATTGTACCTGAAAGTCAACCTTTCCCATTAATAGAAGATTTAATTGTGAAGACTAGGGATTGTGTTTATTTTTCAGCTTTCGATATTAATTCCGCTTTTTGGACTATTCCCTTACGCAAAAAAGATTCTTATAAAACAGCTTTCGTCACACAAAATGGCCATTTTGAGTGGACATGTTTGCCATTTGGCCTTAAAACATCTCCCGCAATTTTTCAAAGGATCCTACAAAATATTATCCGACGTAACGGGTTGGACTATTTTTGTGTAAACTATATTGATGACATTCTAGTTTTTTCAAAAACATTTGAGGAACACTTGGAGCACATTGATAAATTGTTTATGGCCATTAAAAAAGAAGGTTTTAGATTGAAACTATTAAAATGTAATTTTGCCAAAAATAACGTAAAATATTTAGGCCACATAATTAGCAATAACGTAACTAAGCCTGTTTTTGATAATGTGCTCCCTATCAAGAATTTTCCCATTCCTCAAAATAGAAAGAATGTGCGCCAATTTTTAGGGAAGGTTAATTTTTATAAGAAATATATTCCAAAGGCTGCACATATTTTAGAACCGTTACACAATTTATTGAAGAAAAACGTAGATTTTAATTGGTCAACAGACTGCCATAATAGTTTCGAAAAGATAAAAAGTTATTTATGTTCAAGTCCTTGTTTAGCTATTTATGATCCTTTAAAGGAGACAGTTTTATACACTGATGCAAGTTTGGAAGGACTTGGTGCAATCCTGAAACAAAAACAGAAAGACGGAAATTTTCGGCCAGTCGCTTATTTTTCCAAAAAGTTAAATGTTTATCAAAAAAAGAAAAAGGCGATTTTTTTGGAGTGTCTGGCAATTAAAGAGGCCTTAATGTTCTGGCAACATTGGCTTCTTGGAAAGAAATTTGTCGTTTATTCAGATCATAAACCGCTTGAGAATCTGAACGTAAACTCTAAATTTGATAATGAACTTGGTCAGCTTATGTTTTACTTGTCTCAGTTTGATTTTTCAGTAAAGTATTTACCTGGTTCCGAGAATCAGGAGGCCGACTGTTTGTCGCGTAACCCTGTCCTCGAACATTTTGAAACGCATAAAGAACTTAAAATAGTAAATTTTATTCAATTTAATGAAATAGCTATGGACCAAAATAAATTTTCAAGAGACTATTTCCAAAAAAATAACGTAATAAAAAAAAATAATATACTCTTCATGAACATTAGAGGTAAAAATAAAATTTTGATAACAGAAGATTTAGCGACTAAAATAATAAAGATAGTTCATGAAAAATTTGGTCATATTGGTCCTAAGCAGCTTTCGTTCCATCTTATTCCAATTTATTATTGTAAAAATTTTTTCAAACTGATTACCTCTTTCTGTCAGAATTGCGCTATTTGTACTAAAAATAAGTCCAGAGCATCTTTTCGTTATGGTTTTCTATCTCAGTTGGGCCCTGCGACTGAACCGTTTCAGATTATGTCAATAGATACAATAGGTGGCTTTAACGGAAATAATACTTCAAAAAAATATTTACACTTATTAGTTGATCATTTCACACGTTTTGCGTACATTTTACCATCAAAAACTCAAAAAGCCACAGATTTTATAAATTTAATACGTAAAATTTTAAGAGAAGGACAGAAAATAGAGACACTTCTGGCGGATCAATACGGCGGAATAAATTCAAAAGAATTTAAAGAATTTCTGGAGTCACACAATATCAAATTAATTTTTACAGCCGTAGACTGTCCTTTCTCCAACGGTCTCAATGAGAGACTAAATCAAACTCTGGTGAATAGAATACGCTGTAAAGTTAACGAAAACAAAATAAATAAAAAAAAGCCTTGGTCAGTTTTAGCAGAAGAATGTGTTCAAGAATATAACGATACTATTCATTCATCAACCTTATTTTCACCAAATTATTTAATGAATAATATTAAAGTAAATTTATGTCCAAAAGATATTCCGATGCCTAACGTAACAGATCTGACCAATGACAGGTTATTAGCATTTGAAAATTCCCAGAGAAGTCATAAATATAATAAGCAAAAATTTGACTCCAAGAGAAAAGATATTTCTTATAGAGTTGGCGATTTAGTCTATGTAAATCATGGTAATCTGTTAAACAAAAATAAACTCGATGAAATAAGAACGGGCCCGTTCAAAATAACTGAAAGTTTGTCAAATGTAATATATCGCGTAGATGCTGGTTATCAGAAGAAAGAGTCAAATTTGTTCCATGTTTCCAAATTACTCCCCTTTGTTTCGTAATTTTCTCAGGTATGGGGATGTAAAATACGTGTACGTATTTTAGAAATAACTGGCTATTTCACGTCCGTCTTATAATGTAGACGATCAAAACGTTTCTTTCTAGTAATTTTCTGCTAAACTATGTAATATGACAATCTAAGATTTAAGTAATTTTGTAATCGAGTAATGAACTTTTTAATCTTTGTATTTCACTTCTTTTAGGTAAGTTGAAATAAGTTTGATGCTAAGTATGTAAATTATCTGATTCTTAAAATATATTTTCACTTCTTTTAGTGCAATCGAGATATTGTTCATATTTCATTCAAAATCACTTACATATATATATATATAAAAATCAAATTTATTGTAATTTATTGTAGCATACTATCAGTTTTGTTGCAGACTGAAGGAAATGTACTTTCGGTAAAGATATTTCTTTTTGTTTTTAGTCTAGCTATAAAATTCTTAATTCTGAACAAATATTTATTATAGCTGATTTTGTGCAGATCGAAAGGATGGTATTTCCTTCAAGTTAGTTTTTGTTTTTAATGATTTCTAACTGCGTAATTTCGAAATTCAGAATAAATATTTTTAGATAGGTTTTCTTAAGAAAATCTACTTATGACGTTTAGTGCGGTATTAACCCCCATGGTGGGGGGAGGAACGTTTTTCGTTTCATGACCTCAAGAAAATTTAGACACGAATAACTCAAATTCATAATATATAATATAAAAATCAATTTCTTGTTCCCACGGTACAGATCACAATTTTTGTCCAATAATCACGAAATTTGGTACGAACATTTTTACTGACCCAAGGACCAGACCTATTGATTTTAGTGCGGATTGGCTAAACGGTACTTCCAGTAACATCATTTTTGTTTTTAATTTTTTTTAATTTTTGCTATAAAATGCTCAATTTTGCATCAATAGCCACAAAACTGGGAATAAATTTTTATTTTGATTTGTTGTAGCATATTTCCAATTTTGGCATGGATCGGCAGGGCGGTACTTCCGGTACCCCTATTTTTGTTTTTATATTAGCCATAAAATGTGGAATTTTGGAACCATATGTATGAAATTTGAAATAAATATTTATTAAATGTTATTATAGCATGCACCAATTTTGGTGCTGATTGACCGGACAGTACTTCCGGTAAAGCTTTTTTCCTTTTTTTTTACAATTTACATGAACTTTTCTTTTTACGAAAATTAAGCACATGCTCATGTTTTCTTTTTTTTTATTTCATAATTTTTCTTATATTTCATTGGTTCTATTTTATTTAAATTATATGATGATGTACCATACTGTATCATCTTAATTTATTTTTCATTTTTTCAAGAAAAAATGCTTTTATATTTCACATTGTCTAATAGTTTGTCAGCAGCTAAAACATTTCATACAATAATAACATACCATTAATACTTATAAACTTACAGATAATTAAATGACCTTCAAAATTCGTAATTTCCTCTCTTGAAAACCTACTTTTTCTAGCGAGGCTTGCTGCGCTACAGTTTTTATTCTTTTTTTTTTTTGTTAAATAGAAAAATTTCATCAATAATTTTTTATTTTTACTATTATTGGCAATATTACTTTAAAACCAACAGTTTTTTATTTGAAGGTACCTAAAAACTATCTCATCAGTTTTTTGAATAGTACCACCACAATGGGATCACCCTTATCATTGAAAAAAAATTCATTTAAGTTGATGCCCAAGTTGAAAATTTATGCGGGAACAAACATAAAAATATGTATACGGATTGAACTGAAAACCTCTTCTTTTTTATATGCTTTTATTTAACTCACTCCAGTTGTTCGTTTACTTCTTTGTTTAGTGAATATGAATTTAGTCTTTCTAGAATAACTGAATCGAAAACAAAAGTGTATTACTGAGAAACACCATCAAGTGACTTTTTTTTAGCGCTGCAATTATTATACTATGACGTGTGTCTGTGACTGAGCGAAAGTCTTTGATTATACACTGCTAAGTATGACTACTCCAACTGATACAATCAGTGTCCAAACATCTTTCAAACTACTTTTATACATTCTTGTCCACTGACCAATCAGAAAGCGAGAACCAACCTCTTCAATATAAACAATGTTTTAATTCAGCACTTTTATTAATAAAATGATTTAATCATTCAATCACTTTCAGCACTCTATGGGTAATTCGATAAACTCCAAACCTATGAAAGTAATTTCAAGAGATGTTTGGACGCTAATAATGGCGAGTTTTCTGTGTAATTTTATCATTATAAGCAGTCCGTATGTAGTAATATACAGTCAAAGGTGTAAAGGCCTTCGGTTTCATAAAACGTTTTACCCTTAATAAGATCGTATTATTAAAAATTAATTTTAATCAAACTTAATTTGAAGTCAATTAACAAGGATAAGTATTCAATATCAAAGAAAGCAAAACTATCATATAACTGACAGAACAGTGGTAATTAAACTGTAACATTTTCCAAACATGATAAAATTTCAAACGTTAAGAAAATTTTTATTTTTATTTTTTTCAACTAAATTTGGTATGTAAAGTAATCCAATTCCCGTAGATCTATTCTTCGATATTATGAATGTGCAAGGTTTGTACATAAACATACCCATATATCGGTATAGTAAAACTTATTAACGTCGAAATCACAAGCCAAATCATGATAAATTAGTATTTAACAACCACCAGGTAACATTTACACAAATTAACATTTCAAAACAGTGAGAGAAAAATGTCAGAAAACAAAAAAAGAAATACAAACAGATAATACAATATTTTATTACCAAAATTGTTACATGAATAAAATTTGGTAGAAGCAGAGCCACGGGAGAGAATATGTTCAGCGGAGGAAGAAACGAATTAATTCGACAGTCACCGATAAAATCGGTTTCTTAAAACGAAAGAAAACTCAAAAATATTTTAAGTCTGAATTAACCATCAAAACGTTAAAAAGTCTCAAAAATATACTATGCTGCAACAAGAAGTTTTGCACCTATTCCAGTATCTTCTTTAGTTCATTCTTCTACTTTAGTTAGGTACTCTTGGTATTTATATGGTTTTTCGATTTATTAATTATTTTAATTATTTTTTAATTATTTATGCAAGCATTTACAATTTTTGAAATCAGAAAATACAAAACAGATTTTCGAGCACTTCGAAGGCTATAAACAACGAAATAACCAATCGTATTTTACGATTTTGTTTTTCTGAATACCCACTCATTCGAATTTTCATCTTCGATTGAGGGTAATTAAAAAATACTATTGCAATCATTATACGATTAGTTTCACCTAATTTTCTCATCTGGCATAAACCGATTGGAAACGGACACTCGCATGTCGATATAGCAAAACATATACGTATGTATAACTTAATGCTAGTTAAGAGATAAAAAAGGGAATTGGTTATAAACAAGTACATTTAATTAACCATGTTCCGCCAGTTCCGTTTAACTAACGATGCTAAAGTTACATACAATGAATGAATTTTTATTGAGAATTTCGTTAGTTTATTCGAAATAGCAGTTTAAGCGAATTTCCGTTTCCGTACCTGAAGGTATTTTCCTAACAAGCAAAAATAGTATACGATGTAATGTAGGCGGCAATGATCAAAGAAAGCGATTTTGACGAATTTTCGGGGAAATTTTTGAACATTTATCAAATTAAAATGGTTGTAAAAGGACTGTTTCAATACTTTTCTACACAATACGCTTAATCTTTCATGTAAAAAAATTTTTCGGGGAGTTACTGTAGGACCGAATTTGTGCTGCAAGAAGGAGTCGAGTATTGCAGTCCGAATCCTATAATCATCATTATAATTATTTAAAACATAGGTACTTCAGGAGTGCAGTTTTCCTTTCCAAAATAATAATAAGCAAAATTGGTCTCGGTCATAGTTTTGTTTTTGTGCTTATTGCAAGGGTAAAATGAACTTTTTAACAGTTGCAAGACCAAAATTTTATAGGAATACAAGTTAAACCGCTGAGAAATAAAAGAAAAAACTCCAAAATTAATTATACGAATTGCCACTCGGCGCTGCCGATAACCACTCTTATTATTCTTCCCATTCGTTTCCATTATTACTTCCAGACTACCAAAGATATCAAACTCAATTGCGAAAGAACTATTAATTATGGAGAGCTCAAATTTTTCGAAGACATTGGTATATGTTAATTGAAGATTTTGTGAAAATTCGGCCTAAACTGTAAGTTCAATTCTCAAGATATCACCGAAATTTGGTTCAGATCTTGTAATTCAAATGATAAAAATTCAAATATACTGGAGAATTTCAGTGATATCTCGACAACCAAACATAAAATTCCAGCTAAATTTTCACGGAATCTTCAGCTAACAAATACCAATGTCTCCAAAAAAATTTCAATTCTCCACAATCAATGGTTTTCTCGCAATTGAAGTCGATATCTTTGATTCCATGGAAGTTAAATAGAAAAAAATAGGAAGAATTATGTGGGTAGTCACTGACAGCGCTGTAGTCACTGCAGGGGAAAAATTTGTTACTAATTTTAGTTTTTTGAATATTGGTTGATAACACCCCGAGTGGTTTGACTAACTGTATTTTTGTAAGTACTTGGTGAAAGACGAAGATCAAAACTGAGAATGTAAGACAACGATCAAATTTGGGCCTTGCAAGAAAAATATCAAGACCAAAACTTGATTATGCAGGACCAACAAAGCTTTCACGCAGAATATTTTCTTTTAAACTGCACAACTTTACACTCATTCGACTATTTCTTTTTATATAAACCCAATATATATGTCTTGACCAATCATATTCTTCTCCTTTTTGTATTTTTGGTGTAAAAGCCATCATCTATTATTCATTTCCAGCAGTATCACCATAATTCTCTTTCTATCTAAATCAGTTTCATAAAGTACAATAATTATTTAACCACACGGGCGGCAACCAACGATAAATAAATTTACGTTAATAACGCGTTTTTAAAAGTTGAGCTTTTATTTATTTATTTTTGGCTTTAGCTTCATGCGAAATAATATTATTTCATTGGGGAAGATTGGCTGCAGTATTAGTATATTTTAAAATCGCAGTAATGAATAGAATAAAATCTTATAATAAATAAGCTTCTGCAAAAATAATATACTAGAAGGCAAAAATTGTCGTAATTTTTTTCTTTTAAAGTAAGCATCAATGCAACATTACCTATTGAATGAAAAAGACACTAACGCGATCGACATAACTAACACACACACATCATACAGTAACCCTTCCTCCGCATGAACTTCCTTTATCAACTACATTCAATTATATAAAGAGCCATTATTAGCAGGCATAACAACTATTATCATTGCAACACAATCAAATAACTACATCGCACCAACCATAATTCGATCATTAAGAAATATTCAATTTATTCTTATATTTTCCTGAATACAATTAAAGGGTTTGCAGCGGATTTTAATAGCCCTCAATGTAGTTTACAGAGCATGTAACTGTATTCAGATATTTACAACGTTAATCTTATTTTCTAAATGAAAAGGCGAGAAATTTTCATCCAAATGGTGGCAACGTAATATCAAACAACTGTAGGCAAGAACCAAAAAATCAGCATCTTCTAACCGAACAAGAGTAATTACTATTCAGCCGCCAACGACTTCTCAAGAAAAAATAAAAATATTTTGCCAGATTGATTAAACTGGTCCATTATACTGCATGTTAACAACAGGTTTTAAAAAAACAAATGAACGGGAAAAATGGCGAAATAGATTCATACAGTGAGGAAAAAGATAATTAAAAACATGTATTCAATAGGAATATCATCAATCAAGGGATACACCCAACTTGCATGTAAAATAAAACTACCACATTTTCTACAATTGTTTTAGCCTTAAGGTTGTTATAAAAAAAAACTCCAGTGCTTCGTTAGAAAACCCAGTTTGGAGATGGAGATAGAAATAGAGATGAGAATGTAGATGTAGATGTAGATAAAGAGCTTACTTGAAAAAATTTCAAAATAATATAAGTAATAATCTATATTTATAACGATATAATTCGGTATTTATATCTATACTGATCAATATTTATATCGATAGCTATTAATATATCGATATTTCATTTTTAGTTTCTGTAGAGGTTGTGGATGGGATGTTCTCGATAATTGAAGAATTAATAAAGGTGTTTATAAAGTTAAATCTTAGAAGTGTGTAATTGCAGCATAGAAAACATGTAAAGTACAAAGTATGAGTTGTATGAAGTAAACGATTATGTTCGGAGGCGAATGAACGAGCGGTGGTATGAGTATCAGTGTAGCTGTGAGTATAAAAGTATAAAAGTGTTTTTAGAAAGATAATTGAGGGTTTGCAGGAGTGTGATGGGAAGAGGATGATAGTCCCAACAGTTTCAGGTTAAAAAACTAAAAAATATCGATCTACTGATGTTTTATCACTAAAAACTGATTTTCAAGAGATTTTTTGTTTCCAGTTTCCTCAAGAACTACAAAACCAATAAGCACCAAACTTCTTTCAGACTAACTCCTGTACAATAGCTATCTTTTGTAAAATTCAGCCCTACCTGTTTGGTAATTTTCTCAAAAATGCGAACACAAAATTTTTTCAAGCAATTTTTCTTCTTCAGTTTTATTAAAAACTACTGAATTAATAAACATCAAACTTCTAAAAAACTTGTACCTACAGAAGGAAAGTCTATCATGAAAATTTTGGCCCAATCCTTTTTGTCATTTTCTCAGAATCTGGAAAAACAACTTTTCCAGAAATTTTTTGTTTTCCAGTTTTTTTCAGAAACTAATTAACTGATAGGCAAAAACCTTCTTTCAGACTTGCTCCAATATTAAAACTATCTCTCATACAAATTTCAGGCCTACCCATCAGGTAGTTTTCTCAAAACTGTGAATACAAAACTTTGGGTAATACATACAATGTATACATACATACTGAGAAGTCTAAGATCTTTTCAATGTGAAAATATAAATATTTTCAAAATTAAAAGACACTCTGATGACGACATAATATGACGACATCATGTAGACAAAAATCTTAAGTTAGGACAATACAATGACCGAAATAAATAAAATATGAAGACTAAAGCAGATGATGACAATAACCAAATGAAATTATTTTTCAGACGATTCTATTAACTGGTTATTAGATTTTGATTATAGGTTCACCAGGTATAAAATTACGTCGCAATACTTGAAAGCAGCGCTGAAGTTGGTCATCCGGTGTACTTCAACAAATTGAGTGAGTAGAATAAAAGCATATAATAATACATTCAATGTTTGTAGAAATTTCGTACTGAAAGCTCAAAAATTATGTAGGTACTTTAAAAACATTAAAGCTCCAAAAACGCAACATAATAGGATATATTTCAATTTTAAAAGTTTTCATTAATTTTCAGATTTCACGTAGAATAAAAACCTGGGAGCTGAACTGAGTTTTCATTCTTAATCTTAACAGAGGATGTCGAAAACCTAGAATTCCAGTGTAGTATTTTTTTGGCATATACGACACTTTAACTTAATCTTTCAACAAGTAATTTGAAACTCAAGAAAACAATTGAGAAATAATCTGATGAATTTCAATATTTTCCCATTTCTAAATTTTGAAAAATAGCAACGGTTTTATTTCATTTTAACCTTTACTAATTTAAATTTTATTTTTGCAAGAGAAACAACTTAGGTAATAGTTTTACAAGTCTTTTATTTTGCATTTTCAAACTACGTGAACCAACGGAATAAGCCAGCTAAATATCAATTTTCAATATTTATCTTTAGTACTGAAATATTTGTTTGAAAATGCTTAACTGAAAATTCCTCAAAAATGCTTAATTAAAAACAGTGAAAAAAAAAAGTGGAAATCTTATAGGGTACCAGAAAGAAACAAACTTGCAAATACAGGGTAAAAACAATTTTAAAGACTCCATACCAAATTGGTAATCCTATTTGCGAACCAATAAACAAGACCTCTTTTTGAATTTAATTAGAAATCCAGGGGCGAGAGCAAAAACTGCTTCCGCTTCATACTTGGTACAACTATGCTGTGCAAATGTTTCCTAGAGCGAATTTTCGAATGAATACTTCAACATTCTACAAATATATGGCCAATCATACTGTAAAATGCCGGCATAAAATTGTAATTATACTATGAATTTGAGAGAAAAATATTTTTTGAGACATTAATGAATACATTCACTGAAAAAACAACACAAATATTACTTCAATTAGTGACTGGAAAATTTGTATTCAAACAACCCAGGAAAACTATCACAACGAAACTGATGACCAAAATTAAATACTTTCCCCAAAATTTGCTTCAAGAAGACTGAGTCATCTATGTCGAGTAAATACTTTTGGAAGGTGAGAAAAAATAATAACAGAGCCATCAACTAATGAAAATTTTCAAAACATCACACTGAACACCATTTTCAAGTGCTACCGTTCACAATCCAGGTCAAGATTTATTATTAAATCGCTTGCAGCAAATACCATACGAGATTATATTATCGACGGGCACGATAATTAAATAACATCACCTGTGAGATAAGATTGACGAGTGTTGTTATGAATTACCAATATTTTGAATAAAACGCAGCAGGAGACTTATTTGGAAATCCAAATACCTTCATAAGACTTTTGTTTTCATGTTCTAATTAAAGAATGAGAATGTAGAAAGGGGAGGGCCAAGGGAAAGAAAAATAAAGGTTGCACACTGAACAATATCACTCTATGTAACAATCGATCATACATAATGCATCGTATTGAGAAATTAAGATACATAGTAATAACTGAATTACTCTTGTTTTTTTTCTACACCTCTCTTTCTCGTTCAACACACACGAGTCTTCAGTTAGAAACTACGGTGGCGGTGACCGAGAAATTGATCACAACATTTTTCATTGAGCAAATCAAATAAATTACATTATAAACGTCCCTACTATTTTCTAATCGATAGTCGTATGTTCACGTAATCTGGGTCCATGATACATTTTATACACTAAAAAGTAGATATAAACGCATATACCCACTAAACTACACATAATTCATCCATACACGAAGGAGAGAAGCGAACATTAAGTAATAACTTGCACCAGAAAGAAAAAATTGACACTATTTTTCCACATTTTGGTGACATTTTTGGCAACATTTATGGCATTGCTAACCAACGAGCATATGCTGATAACACAAAATATTCATTTTTCCATTATAATGATGATTTTTAAATAATTCTGGTTCTGTATTATCAATTTTTAAGTATATTTTCTTCAGAAAATCTACTTATTACGATTGGTGCGGTATTAGCCCACAGGGTTAGGAGTGGGTGCATTTTTCGTTTCATGACCTCAGAAAAATTTTGGCACCAATAACTCAAATTCATATATACATATTTGTAAATCATTTTCTTGTTCATACGGTACAGGTCGCAATTTTTTTCCGGTAATCACGAAATTTAGTACGAATATTTTTCTATTGATTTTTGGGCGGATTGGCCGGACGGTGCTTCCGGTATCACTATTTTTGTTTTCATTTTGGGTATAAAATGCCCAATTTTGTACCAATAGCCACGAAATTCAGAGTAAATATTTATTTTGATTCGTTGTAGTACGCTTCCAATTTTGGCGCAAATCGACTGAGCAGTACTTTTGGTACCGCTATTTTTGAACCATATGTACGAAATTTGAAATAAATATTCAATATAATTTACTGTAGCATGCTACCAATTTTGGTGCAGATCGACCGGATGGTACTTCCAGTAAAACTTTTTTGCCCACTTTTTTTTAATTTGCATGAACTTTTCTTTTCACAAAAATTAACCACATGCTCATTTTTTATTTTATTTCATAACTTTATTATATCTCATTAGTTTTATTTCAAAATATATGATGATGTACCGTACTTTATCATCTTAATTTATTTTTCATTTTTTCAAGAAAAAATGATTTTATATTTCACATTGTCAAGTGGTTTGTCAGCAGCTAACACGTTTCATACAATCATAACATACCATTAACGCATATAAACCTACAAACGATTAATGTGACCATCAAAATTCATAATTTTTCTCGAAAACCTACTTTTCCTAATGAGGCTTGCT
Organism: Ericerus pela; assembly: GCA_011428145.1. NCBI lineage: Eukaryota > Metazoa > Arthropoda > Insecta > Hemiptera > Coccidae > Ericerus > Ericerus pela. The sequence goes on along the minus strand of WOFM01000150.1, from coordinate 90,049 downwards.
GCGCTAGAGTTTTTATTGTTTTATTTGTTCTGGAGTTATTTGCTATTTTGTGGGATTTACGCTGAACAAACAATAAAAAACATTAACATTTCTGGGCAGTACATTTCATAGTATTTAAACAACATTTGGAAGGTTAAAATGTTTATCACATCCCACTAAATAGATAATAAGTTAACGTTAAAAACAAATTTTTAAAAGATAAGCATTTTTTTTGGCTTTAGCTTCTTGCAAAATAAACATTATTTTATTGCAGTAGGTTGGCTACAATATTGGTATATTTTAAAATCGCAATAGTAAAAAGAATAAAAGCTTATAATTAATCCATGGCTGCGATCATGAACTGAAATAAAATGATAGCGATTGATACCATATTCAAAACACATGGGCTACCAACTCATCAATAATTAATTCAGTTCATAATCACAGCCCTGAACAGACAAAACAATCAAAACAAAAATCAATAGGGTTCTTTTACATTGTAATATCCACCTATTAATCAGATTTTTCAAGAATTGTTGAAACGTTACTAATCCTTTAATATTAAAAGAAAAAAATTCACAAAAAACGACGAAATTGGATGTAGCCTTCGAGGATATAAATATAATGGAGACGACATGTTGCTGTTTTAGAAGGGATCGACTGTCGTTAATATCTACACGAGCACGAGTACATTGGCGTACAAATTACTCCACATCAATCGACATCGACCAATCAGAATAATCACATTCTCGGGAATGGTGTAATTTGTACGCCAGTGTTTACAAACAAATGCACGGGGTGATTATTTCCTTCAATCAGATTTTTAGAAAGCAAAACGAGTAATGTCGGCAGTGCTATCCAGAGGTGCGACACCAAAACCACTATTATGTCTCTCCATCATATATACATCCTCGAAGGATGTAGCTGTAAAGCAAGTGTCGCACTAAACTTGATAGGGTGAATCTGTCGCAAAGAACATATCTACATACTAAATTCCAGCCTTGTTGTCTGCAAATTACAGTCGTTATCATATTAACAAAAAATTCATATATTCAGTAAATGTACTCAACTTTACGGTGCCTTTTTGGTGCTTAATATTAATTCAATATAAAGAAATATATAAAAATAAAATTTATAGAAAATAACGTTAAAAAAATGTTTTGTCTGAAAAGTTTTTACGTATGTCTCATTGTTTTCGACCAATTCTGAGGAGGTTCAAACCTTCCTAAAAAATTAGCTAAGGAGGTAAAGCATGGGATTTTTAATATAATTTTTAGGTAACTACTCCCAACAATATTTCGAGAAAAAAAATTGCTTCAGTAGAATGTTTTTATCTGTCTCGTATCTATCTAACTTGTTCAAACTATAGCGGGTAATTAGATATTACATAACTTTTTGGGGTTAAGTGATAAAATTCGTAAATACAGCTCTCTAAAACAAAAGTTAATACATTTTCACAACTTTCTATTTAATTAATTTACATCGCATATCTAACTGAATTGGTCATTTCAAAATGTTGAAGTCACCAAAAGGATGTACTGCAGTTTTTTTAGGTTTTCATTAAAAGTCAGTGAACAGCAGCAAAACTTGTTCACTCGTTTTATTCGTGCATCTTTTTAAATACTGATCAGATATAAAATTTTTCAAGTTTCCCATTTTTCAACCTGGTTTCTATGAGAAATAATTTCAAGATTGTTTATTCTGCACACTGTATACGTAGAAGAGTACCGCGAATCATATTCATATCGGCGTGGAAATATAAACATAGACGCGTGCCAGACAATTTAAAAATAGTTTTCGGTTAAGGAACGTAAGAAAAAGTAAGAGACAAAAAAAGAAAAGATTCACTTCAATTCGAAAATGGAACATTGAGCCATGAAACAACGTGCGATAATTTTAAATTGAATATTTCACAAAATTTTCAACAACAAAAACTTTGACATTCGTACGATACTTCTACATCATTCCGAAATTGGATAGTTTGCGGAACTTACATAGAACTTGTTTCAGTCAGTGTTATTCGCAGATGACCACTGTTAGTTGAAAATATACATATAACAAGTGGAATCGCTTCGATCTCTGAAAGGAACGACGAAAAAATTCAGTAGCAACCGAAGAGAGAAAACCAAACAGGAAGGGTTCAACCACGATCGTGAAGCATGAAAACGTTATTTCCAGGACACATTCTTCGATACGAAAGAAACGAATAAGCAATAGACGCAGAATATTGTTGCAGTGTCAAAAGAAAATGTACGAATTTTTTAGGGGTGGATACTTGTCTTCTATGAAAATGCAGAAATCAAAACGGAAGCATTACTGCATCAAGACTTTCTGCAGGACTACGAACATTGAAAGAAACGTTCAAATCGAACACATTACACTCACAATAGAGAAAAAAAACACAAATTAATGCATCAGTAGCTTGCACTATTTTTTTATTTTTTACGATTTAAATCAATGCTTTTTAACATTTTTCTTTTCAAGGACTACTGGAAGAAGAAAAATTTTGTCACGGACCATCCACCTTCTTGACCAGGGTGGAGCGAACATTTTACTTCCAAAAGAAATTCAGTTTTAGTATTAAAATTTTTCGGGCAATCAGTCACTTGTCCATAGCCGTATCCATGGGGAGTTGAGTGTCAACGCCCCTAAGACTCCACAAAAACTTTAAATATATATTCTAGCTTCTACGTAGAACATAAAACAATCAAAATTTTGATTCATTTCCCTCTTTGTCCTCTCTACAATTTTTATTTGTTGATTACTTATCAGTGGAATTGAAGGTTGCGTGATTTAATTCTGACGTTCAAGTGTTCACCTTTTTCAAATTTATGTGAGTTTTTCTGCATTTAAATGTTTATACAAAACAAAATATCACGCTGCCAACAAAACATTCATTTTTCAACATACAAATTTCAAAGTTTCACTTCCACCGTGTGTTCGATACACACACTTTTTTTTTTATTGCTACTGACTATGCGATCAGCTTCAAGGAATGCGTGAGGTACTAATTTTTTTAAAGTTTTTTTTTAATTACTGCTAACTCCGCGGCCCGCTTCTTGGAGTGCGTGGTTTATACTAATTTTGAAGAGTATTTTCAGAATTTAACAACCCGATAAAGCCAATAATTCATCTGAGGATCAATGACAGTTCGACTGCACATTCGTCACCGACTCACTTTCAACTGATTCAAGTAGGCATACAAACAAATTTTAGACAGAAATTATAATTTAAGAACAAAATACCTGTAATCGATATTTTTGTACATTCACTGTATGTATACACGCCCACTTTTCATAAAAATTTTTGTGGCACCTGTAAATCTTTACTTTACATTGTTGCAGCCAAAACAAAAAAGGTAAAAATAATAAAAATAATTTTACTTCTAACTTCGAAGTAAAAATTTATCATCAAACTCTGACAGTGCCATGAAAACACCCAAAAGCATAACATCTCATTAGGACCCCTCAAATAAAAATAAAAAAAACATGAAAATCGTCAGAAATTTACTTTATGAGTTTTTAAATTACTTTTCGATCACAAAATCGATTCATTTTTTTTAAATAAGCTGAGAAAAAAATAAAATAAGACTTGAAAAATGCGGAAAAATATTAGATATTTTTAAACAATTCGTTTTCTACATTCTCAATAAAAAACTTCAAAATTTATTTCGCTTTCAAATCTGAAATATTATTCTTTTCATGTTACAAAATATTTAAAATAAACAAGGAAATGTAAACATTTTTTTAATATCTACGAAGAATACATATTATATCTTCGTAAACGGCTATCTAAAATTAGACCGAACCCAACTTCATACTTTGTATCCTTGATATTATAAGTAAAGAAATAATTTACTGTCAGGCAGTTTTGTTCATTGAACGAAATTGAAACGTTCCAAATGTATCAAAATTCAAAAAATCAAAGTTAGCATGTATGCTAACGGCTTTGAGTTGCCTTGGAAATATATGCTTTATCAACTCCCCATTTGATTGAAATGAAAACGAAACAAATCTTTCAAACTGTAAATTTAAAATATGACCAAAAAATAAGACACGACGAGCTTACATAGAAAAATCTTAATAGTTTAATCCACTTATTTTTGTATAAAGTGATGTAGTGAATTTTGGAAAGTTGGAGAATCCTTATTAATAAAACGATAAATAACTGTCAAATATTTCACTCAACAATGAAATCTTGAAACGAACATGAATAGGATTACACATGTTTCAGGTTAATGGGTTGAATATTATGTCAAATGCACCAAATTTATTAATGAATTAATTCGTTTCTCGAATGCACGTCTTTTAATTAAACCATGTCTTGTGAAGTATTACGGATCGCGTATCAATCAGAAAACACTGATGCTTGAAAGGGTCTGAAATTCGCAAATGTGCGACAAAGACCAAATATTTTAAAGAACAGAGGACACATTTGATAAACCGCATCCATTTCGAAAATCTGCATTTTGAGAAAAACTTCAACATTTATTTTGATACGTGACTCGAGAACTGAATACTAGCGCCGAAAAAATTCGAATTGACATTTTTTATGAACCATCGACTCGCCGGGTGGTATTAGTCGGCTACACCAGTGACTGCCAATATTTATGATAAAATCTAAACCCTACCATCAAATTAAAAGGGCTCCATTGTAAGAAATATTCAACCGGTAAGGAGTGGAGGAGCAAAGAATTATTTTCCATCCAAACTACAAAAAAATAAAACAAAACATCAAAGAATAAAAGTAAATTAACACTACATACATTATTGACTTCGACCTTGACTTTTTAAAGTCGTATTATTAAGTAATTATAAAAATTTTCTTTTGTATAACTTTACGCTAACGCGAAATATTCGTAACAATAGATCATATTATAGGCGGCCATTTAAAAACCACGACGTAATAAACTGTTAATATTATACTACATAAAACGATCTTCTTCATTTATTTAATTTTTTCAGAAGCCACTAATAAAACAAGTTCTTTTTTTATCAACGAATAATCAGAATACAAGTGGTATCCATTATTATCAAGGTCTCTAACGAACTTTCTTGAAGTAGAAAATATAAAAATAACATAAAACCGGAGAAAACGAATTTTCTAATAATTTCCATTTTAATTAGGATACTAATTTTGAAATGAAATTGACAGTAATTCACCTCTTTATTTCTGGAAGTAAATGATTCCATAAATGATGAATAAACTCTGTTTGAAATTCACGAGCTGGAGAACCTTAGTATTAACCATTAATGGGATAAAACAATGTTTCGATAAAAATATGGAAAAACTATACTACAGGATACCGGTTCAAAGAAATTTTTTCAAAGCTAGTCGAAATACGATTCTCCTACAGTACACGCAAACTCGACTTAGTGAATCGAACACACAAAAATAAATAATAACATCAACGAACAAACGTGACTCATTCCCAAAATAATTAAGGGACACCCCTCACCGAGCGGCAAAGTCACAAACATTCGATTTAATTTGATTTTTTTAAACGGTGAAACGGTGGAAGTGAACGCCAAAAAAATTGAAATATTTCATTCACGTTCCATCATATGCACTTTTTAAGATAACTAATTAGCACGAGAAAAAATAAGAAAAGCGAGAATTTTTTGTGTTTTCTATTCAAAGTTTTTGATGATTATTTTGATTCGACTGAGAAATACATATTTCATACGTTCCGTCGGAGTACCCTTCTTCAGCAAGAAGATAATTTACTCTGATGAAATTCTGTTGATTTATTCTATACCTTAGAATATCAATTTTAACGGATTATTTTTCTTTTTAACCACAATGCGTGCATAAAAATTGATTTCCCAAAAATTAAATAATAAAATTTCACAAAAATATCATCTTCACCGCTGTAAATAAGTTCTTTAATTTTGTTAGATGTTCCATTATATATTGATATTAAGATCGATATTACGATCGATATCACTCTTTTTATCATCAATAATTCGCCGTTCACTTTTCATCCTCTCGTAGTTTCTTTTTATTATTAATTTTGACTACTTTCAAAATGTCGAGTTTTCTAAATAATAAACCACTATTGAAGTGAGATATATTTTATGTATCAAACATTAAATGTTTCAGAAATACAAAAAATGTAAATTGCTAAGAGATAAGGAGACGAACATTCGATCAAGCATAAAACTTTTCAATTATATGAGACTACACGATATAACAGCGACAATGAAATAAAATAAGATAGTACACACGTCGAGTGAAAACACGTAGATGTAAATGAAATCAATTAACTGTTTTATGGTTCATTAGTAGGTAATATTGTACATACAAGTTATTTGACACATAAATGAGATGAGAAAAGAAACACAAAAACCATCTTAGAAAGGTCCGTAGTTTCTAGAAAAATTCAGGTAATGAAGAATAATAAGACGAAAAAAAGTTTTGAATGAACAGAAGAAGTAGGCTTATAAAACAGAGTAAACTGTTAATAAAGTCTGAGCAATTTAATTATTTTTAGACACAAAAATAAAATAGGAAGTGTATATTGGAAGCTGGGCCATAATAATAGACCTGGTATAATAATTTTCTTATACAACATCATAAAATGAAAAGAATAATACATCTAAGTGTAAAAATAAAAGGCATTAAACTTAAAAAAACTTGAAATTTTTGTAACTTAAATAAATTTTGAAAAAAAAACTATAATATAAAAACTGATCTGCGAGTAATTGATGAGGTAAACAAAAAAACACAACAAAAGAAAACTCCACAAAATTTGTCAAAAATACAGTGTTGGGACTCTCCCGTATGAGGTATAGGGGCTCGGACCCCTCAACGACAGTCGCCGCCCCAAAGGGCAGGCAAACAATCGTCCTTGTGACGTTAAATACACAAAATACGTTCGATCGTAATTACCTGTACGTATTTGCAGGTAATGTACAAGTACCAAATCGTGACACAATAAGATGATGTCACAATTCGTACACAAACCAGCCAGCCATCTCTTATCTCAATAGGGGATGATGCGACCTGGCTGCCCTCACCGACGTACGTATTATCTTACGTACATGTGTTTGTGTGCGTGCAAATAAGCCGTATATAAACCACCCGAACCGGCTCTAAAATCACCAGTGTTTGCCTTGGTTTTGGCTTACCTGTACTTATGTACGAAGTGGTTGAACACGCTTAAATTCTGTTGAATTTCCTTCTGGTGAGAATATCTCTCACGACAAGGTATTCCACATACAGAATGTTGATTATATATTAAATTAGATGCGAAAATTAATTTTACAAAAAATAAATAACTTGAAAGCAAGTTAGATATACTTTGAATTAATAATTGTACTAAATTTTGTTACTATAACTTAAAATTACTCGTGTTAGAGCTATTAATCTGCCAAAAATGCAACAAAATCACCCCTACCACACGTACCGTAAGGCTTATCCGCACCAAAATTGGTAGGTATTGTCTTTGACCTAAAGTACATATTTATAGCAAATTTCAGGTATATCGATAGTAAATTGCGACCTATACGCTATTCAATAAAAAATACATATAAACTAGCCCACTAGACGTATCGTGCATCCGATCCGGACCAAAAACAATGAAGTTCTTCCTTAGACGGATCCGAATATGTTTCAAATTTCGAAACCATCCGATTAAAATTACCCTGGAAATTGACTCAACACAAAAAGAGTGACATATATAAGAAAAAATAAATTCTCAAAAATAGTGCCAAAATGCTCAGAAGGTCATGAAACGAAAAACGTACCCACTCCCACTCCTGGGTTTGATAATTCAGGCAATTTTAATAAGTAGATAACCAATTACATACGTCTTTAACTCTTAAAATTTTCATTTTTTTCTTTTTCATCAAGTCTCACATCAGGCCAAATGCATAAATTCTGATGAATAATATTCAGGTAAATATTATACGCAGTTGCAAAATGCATGTAAGTTGGTGTTTTAAATTATGTTTTGAAAATAAAATTACAAAATACGTTTTGGCAGCAGCAGATTTATACTACAAACCACGTGATTAACGTTAATTAATTCGGCTGAAAAATCACAGAAAAACTTAAATTTAAAACTATATTATGCCAGCTCAGAAGTATAATCCAAACATGCTCAATTTTTTAAATGCTGAAAAATTCGTTCTCCACCTATTAGTCGCGATTGAACTTGGAGTATTCATAGGACATTCTTTGAATATTATTTCAAGGAGAATACTTTGCAGCGTCCATTAAAGATTTTACTGATCGACCCCACACATATTTTCGTCTAAAACAGACATGTTATAACATTTCATCCTCCGAGTCTCGAAATTATCCAAATAACAGCCTTCATAATTCGTATTTTGAATAATTCTGAACTTTCGTAACATACATAATAACTGAAATATTATGCTAGGTGTTAAATAGTTACACAGTCTCAGCTCATGATATGTTTTTCTTTGTTTAACGAACTTTTTCAATTCAGACAACAGGTTCAAAAATGTGATTTAAAAATTTTAATTCAATGAAGAATGCTGTCGGAAACAATGAAATTTGTTAACACTAGTACACGTTACAACTCAAGATATAGATTTGAAATGTCTCTTTCTTTTTATATATTTATTCGTTGGTAAGCGAACAGATCATAACATGACACAACCGAAAATTAAGCCTCACATTTCAGGGATATAATAATTTCTTGAATATGTTTCCAGAAATGATTGAAGACTGACCTTTTGATATTCTCACAGAAACTAAGACAGTATTCTTTTGGTAATTTTCGAACTCGCAGAAGGGAAACAAACATTTTTAATGGATATAAATTGAAATTTCTTTGAGCAAAAATCTTGTAATGGTAGAGGCGTCAAGCGAATACAGAATTTTATGAGTCATGATTTTTCTAACATTGGAGAATTGAAAGGTGCAAAAATACGAATGTAGATTTTATTTACAAAACGCTACACACTATCGTTCCAAGAAAAAAATCAGAAAAACCTTTCATCATAAGTTTCAACATTACACCACCCAAAATTATTTCATATAGCACAGGAGTTTCTTCTAGTCAAGTGCGAAATAAATTAATCAAGAGAAATAAATTCATTCATTATCACGGGGATTGCCTAAAAATCTTACAGAATGTTATTATCAACATGAAGTATATCCCACATAAATTTTAGGTTTACTTAAAACTTGAAAAATGCTTAACGTTCTCATGAGCTTTAAAAAGAGAAAGAAAAATTGTACTGTTTTCAAACAATCCCGTTTTCAAGTTGACGAAAATTTATTGACTAAATGGTTACAATTAGTGAGATGTAGGTACGATATTAACCACTTGAAAATAAAATTATAGAATCTTTAGAAAATTAGCGACTTTTCTCGAAAAAATCAACGAATTTTTACTAATTCTGCCAACGTGTTTATCAAAAGTAGAGCAACTCCACTAAAGAAGTTGACGAGTACTCCATCATATTTATTTTGTTTTCAGAAGGTCATTATTTACAGTAAGTAACTCAGTTGTAGAAATTTCAGCGCGATTAGATACTATACATTATGGTTAGATTTACAAAATTTGTGGCCACAATACTTTGAAATTTCGAGGACAACATGTCAATAGCGAGGGCGCATATTAAGCAGTCCTGGGGGTCTGGACCCGTAGCTCAAAAAAAAAGTTCACCCCTAAAAATGGTGTATGTTTTTTAGAAAAAATGGTATTGCTTACGGGGAGACGGGGAGGGAGGCGAAAGGGAAACTCGTGAAAATTTGAATCCCCCTTATGATCGAGCTAGAGGCGCCCTTGGTGAAAAATCGAAATGTATAAATTCTTTTAGTGAAAGTTGTCTTCCTTTTATTGGAAGAGGTGTTCAAATTTATATCGTTCATGTAAGTTTTTCAGTAAATCGACACAAGTTATTTTGAAAAAATACTCAGCAGAAAGAGCTAAAAACTTCTTTGTTACTTCAATTTCAAGAAAGTTAAAGGTAATTTATAGTAGGATAAGTTAAAAATTCATATACGCATGAACTCAAGCTATAAAGGGATTATCAAAAATGTTTTCATTTAATAAATTTAAAAGCGAGGGAAAAAGTGAGAATTATCGATAGTTGATTTAACGAGAACTACTACATTACTTGAGAAGTTGGCATTGAGAGTCCAACGAAATTATTAGATAGGATTGGTACCTACTTGGGGCAAGGAGCTGAAAACAAAATAAGAAAACATCCTAGTTTACATTCATGAACCAAGAAAAGAAGAAGGCGTAATATATTAATATAAAACTTCAGTAGTATTGGCCCAAGTATCGTTAAACGAATAAATGTGTTACGTCTATATTATTTAGTGAAATAAAGAGAACAAGTCTTGTACAATTCTAATAGTTACGAATATAACACAAAAAACTTTGTATGGTTTTAATTTTAAAAAAATAGGTGTATCTAGTTCACCTCTTACTTTCTTTTTAATTAAAAAAAAAAAGTATATTACAGACCAACGTTTGGGAGTGAGGAATTACATGCGAGGGCAAGTTTGTATTTTTCTAAAAAATTATAATTCTAAATTGGGAGAAATCACTACTTTGAAGCTAGCATAAATTCACGAATGACGCTGCTTTTCGCCCGAAAAATACAATTATAAACATTGCCTTTTTGATTATGTATTATAAAAAATTATTGGCCGGTACTGCAACCGAAGTGAGCATTTATGGTCGCCACTTTGAAAGAACTGTTTTTAAAAAGTAGAAGCGTTTTATACAAACACAACTGAAGGAGTCAAGAGAATAGTATACTACACATCAAGGTTTAAAAGTGAGGAATTACATGCGAGGGCGAGTTTGCAAAATGGGCATAACGAGTGAGCAATGCCCGAGTCATGTAAACTCACTTTCAAATCTTGTTGAGGAAGATATTTTTTTATAATTAATGATCAGAAAGCAACAAAATCATTAATTAGCAATTTCATAGAGAAAAAATAATCAAAATAAACAGATATAATCATACTGACTGCTTTTCCTCAACTAACTTGAGTGGCCTACTGGTTAAAAAGTCAGCCTTCAAATGTGGAGGAATTTTTCTAAACATTATAATTCTAAACTGGGAGAAATCACTTTACTTTTAGGCTAGCATAAATTCACGAATGGCAATGCTGCTTTTTGCCCGAAAAATACGATTGTAAATTGAGGTATTCAGGTTGTACAGGGATTCGAACCCGTACCGGCTGAACACCTAAAACTCCCCGCCTCACCGCTACCCCAAATACAGTACCGTACTCACTTGGTCATGTGCCAGGTGACTGTGATCGAGGGAGAAATAATGCAAAGCCGATGTGTAGTATCCGCCACAGTAAACATAGCCTTCCTGATCATGAATCATAAAAAAAAAAAACATACTTTTAACCTCACAAAAGTGTTAACTGAACCTTTTATACATGAATGCTCACGACAACTGTATTACACAACGAGTGATAGCATTTGGCGAAATCACTCCTTCAAACCCCGTAAGACGATACCACCAACTCATTTTTGAGAAAAATTATAATCCGGTAATTTTCTCCTAGACCCGTTAATCGTGTTTTTCTTCCGTCACATGCAACCGAAAGAATACTTCATCCGGAATCCGAATGTATCATAAGCAATTATCTTTTAGACTTTTCCTACCAGTACCTCAAGAGAAGAGAGAATCGTGTGCACCCTGAGGCATTTGGCATTAAACGGTTAAATCTTTCATCACTTTAACAGCAACTAAAACGAGAAACATCCCCATAAAATGTTGCATGAGAGCTAAAAAAGTCAACGAGCGATCGAATTATTGTTAAAAGCTGTTAGCGACTGGAAGCATGACCGAAATACATCAGCGTTAAAAAACATCGATACAACTACAGAAAAATACTGAGCACTTACTTTGTATACTTCGGAAAAAAATCCATTCCCAATTTTCTCGCAAACGAAGTCATCGAGTCGTGTCAAATTGGAAACGGCGTGCTTCAGGGCTCGACACGAAGAACCAGTTATCCGACAATCTTTGACCTTTTCACCGTGCGGTATTATCAGGGGCACGTCGTCGTGGTCATCAACAACGGGTGAACGCGATTCCACCTTCGTGGTTCGGGAGTCAGTGCCACCACAGGTCCCACAATGAGCGACGCTTCCAGTAGCTGCATTCGCGTGAAATGGCGAGCAGTCGACGACCGTCGTTGTCGCTGCAGAGGCGACGTCGCACAAATCCGAATTCACATTCTCGCAATAGCCGCTATCGCGTCCGCTACTATGCATCGTGAGAAGCGTACAACGAATAAATTAAAATGCAGTTTGTAACATCAAGTCACCATAACTACGCGTCCAACCGTTCATAAAACTTTTTGCAAGCGTTAGTCGTTCACGTCGTACCATACAAGAGAACACCTGTGGGCAACAAAAGAAATAAATTGAAACTTGAGAAGAAAAAAAAGGTACTAAAGATTGAAAGTTTTGTTTACAGACAAATTCTTCGATCGAAAAATACCTTCGAATGAAATTATTTGTCAAGAGGAAAGTGATGCTGATATTCCCTTGAGAAAGGTACCCAAACTACTTTTCATTTTAATTCTTACGACTGATCAAAGTATCTGATGCTTTGCTTCACAACTGGAAAGTTACAGGGGCCCACCCAGAATGGCGGCGCGTTGAGTTTAGTACATTTGAAGCTAAGCGAGGAATCTATCAATCAATTGATTAATCATAATAGAAACTGAATGATCAAACTGAACGTGGCTAAATAATCACAGATCCGATAAAATTTCCCAGACAATTGAATCGCTTCTGGTCTACTTGCTTCAACGATTACGACTTGTCAATCATCAGTCCGATTAATCCAATATAACTAACTATTATTGACAATTCGATCGTCAGTCATGATGACTTAATCAATCAATGGCTAATGGTAAATCAAGATTGATCAATTAGTTGAAAAATACCAACTTTGGTAAGGTGTTTCCACAAGTGATTGAAATAATTCAAGTCCGAAGACTATTGATCATCATATCCCAGCAAATCTATCACACTTCAGAACACTGACTTACATACACATGTAAGCAACGAGTAAACACCAGTTGCTAGACAAATGGGTTTAATACTACAACTCATTGAAAAATTAAATACTGAGAGTACAAACGCGCATAGTAAATAGGTACATCCGTGTATAGGGTGGTTTGTCATTTATTGTTAAGATAAGAAATGGCGGACCAGTTTGTGGACCAAATTATGACATTATTGTAACTGTTTTATTAGTCATGGTTCAGTTCTGGTACATTACTTGCAAATACTTACAAGTAATTACATTCAAACTGATTTTGTGCTATTTATTAAATGTTATAAAGACAAATATTAGTCAGCCTTTTGGCGGCGACTGTTGTAGAGGGCTGCGAGCCCCTATTATCTCATATGAGTACTTAGTCCCCACAACATGTTTGTAAACAACATTTTTAGCATAGACTTTGTGGAATACTGTGAATCTTTGCCTTTCCCTTCCCCCTAGTTCATCTGATTGTATGATATCACAGCCTTTTTATTTGATATAAAGGATACACAGACATGGTCTGTGGTAACGATCACAAATAATACGGATACCAGATAGTAATGATATCACCATTTTAACAAATCTTTATCTCAACGATGGTTTCTGAAATATTACCAAAGTTTACACAAGTCAAAATAAACAATTTCTCGCAACGTCAGGGTAAATAATAAAAACACAATAGATTGTTATCACCCAATTCATATTGTCATCAAAATAATACTGCATTAACCAATCAAAATAATCAGGATACTTTTCCTGCAATTATTTACTGGATGAGAGTTACTCCACCATGATAAAACAACCAACTCGTGTGTGTATGTGTAAAATTTTGAGTTCACAGTTTTGAGAAAACAACCAGGTAGATATGGCTGAAATTTTCACAAGAGATAGTTTTTATACTGGAGCAGATCTGAAAGAAATTTTTTGTCTATTGGTTGATTTGTTTCTGAAAAAACTGGAAACAAAAGTTTCTGGAAAAATTGTTTTTTCAGGATTCTAAGAAAATGACAAAAGGTATCGGGTTGAAATTTTTAGGATATATTTTCCTTATGATGGTACAAGAGTCTTAGAAGTTTGGCGCTTATTATTTCACTAGTTTTTGAAAAAACTGGAGAAGCAAAATTGCTGGAAAAAATTTGGGGTTCACGGTTTTGAGAAAACTACTTAACAAATAGGGCTGAAATTTTTACGAAAGATAGTTATTGTATGGGAGCTGGTCTGAAAGAAGTTTGGTACTCATTGGTTTAGTAACTCTTGAAAAAACTGGAAACAAAAAATCTCTGGAAAAGTGGTTTTTAGCGATAAAACATCGATAGATCAATATTTTCATTTTGTCTCTCTTTGTTTATACGCTTTTATTCTACTCACTCAATTTGTTGAAGTACACCGGATGACCAACGTCAGCGCTGCTTTCACGGGTTGCGACACACGCACACATACACACATGTCAGTTTTTATCAGTTGTTTTTTTCAATTTTTGTTTGTTTCTGTATCAGAAAAAAAAGTGAGAAATTTCATTTTCTCTTTCGCCTTTTCTTCTTCAAATTATAAAAGCGTATTTTTTAAAAATTCGTTTTTAACCTAACTTATTTCCATTCTCTTTGCTGTACTATAAGAAGGGAAATTCTTTTATTTTTAATTTTTAAACATAATTGTTGTAGCCCATAGATCTCAATAGTAGTTTTTTCAATCGGAATCAATGTTCAAATCTTCATGCTGTTTTATTTTTTCGTTTTTTATTTCTCTTTAAAGGCTGTTGTTTATTTTTTCGGAAAAATAAAAGACATAAAATCTGGTAACGTCACGATGTTTCCAGAAAACATCTTTAATGTTAATATACAATAAATAGATACCTAAAACCTCAACAGGACGCCCCTCAAACCAATGATAATGATCCTAAATATCCAAGTCCACAATTATGACGTCATCAGCCTTTTCGGCTGGCCCTGAGATAATTCCCATTACTCTACATTTTAATATATTCAAATCAATACAGAATAAATCCATTTATTCATCTATTTATCTACATATTCATTTATATTAATTTTATTTAAGTAGGTACCTACATATTTATTTATTTTTTCAGTTAATTATTTATCTTTTCATTTAGAGGGCAGTCTGAGGATATTGCGGGGCATTTTTGGAAAAATACAATACACTCGTTATCATTTTGAATTCAGAAATTTTAGCAGTTGGAAGGGTTGATGACGTCATAATTTTAAACTCAGAAACTTTGGCAGAAGGAGGGGCTGATGAACAGTTTATCATACCCTTATTAATATATTACCACCAGTTTCAATTTGATACTGGACCCACAGGAGCGAGAGTCTGTAGGATACGAAACTATTGATGGAGAATATTCACATTATTTCCAGAAATATATTATGGAGAATTTTCAGTTAACGATTTATGAATGAAAATTATGGAAAAAAAGATGTTTAATATGATAATTTTTCATATCTCTATAAAAGAATTAAAGATGAATGTGGTGAATTTTAATGGCCATGTCCCTTTTTATTATAAGCTTTTACTCTACTCACTACTGCGATTTTAAAATATACCAATACTGTAACCAACCTCTGCAACGAAATAATGTTCATTTCGCATGAAGCTAAAGCCAAAAAAAAAAAATAAATAAAAGCTTATTTTTTAAAAATTTGTTTTTAACCTAAACTTATTATTTATCTTTTCTACCCTATTATTTGTTTCATTGTATTTTTGCATGTAGGTTGTTAACCTGTTTGAGATGTCACCTTTTTTTTCAGTCAGCATAGAGTATCGGTTTATACCTGTAGCCCAAGACTTTTTACCGACGGCGTAAGGAGGAGGTTTTAATATTATATTTGGTATGTATATCTCCGGAACTAAACAGAATTTCGTTCGCTCAGAACAAGTTTTTTACTTTATAGATTTCAATGAAAGTAGACTCAAAATATTTCTGAACATCCGGAGAATGTCATAGGCTATTCATAGTTGAAAATTAAAAAATTAGAAGGGTGTAATATTGAAGAAAATGAGAATTTAAAGATTAAAAAAATTATTGTCATAACTTTGGGCATATCCACCAATAAGAGCTACTCATTCAAATTACGCAATCGGTTTTTTTTTTAAAATAAAATTTATTATTTTATTTTTTATCTTGGCTCTCATGTTATAAATAAAATTCTCCTACCTTCGAATCTATCTCGGTTCTCATTTCTGTTTTAAATAGATGGCAGCAATGGCGTAGGAACAGGGATTAAGGGGTATATTTAATTACAAAAATTTTAATTTGTTTAAAAATATAAGTGGGAAGGTACCTATAACTATGTTCGATATAGTAAAAAGTGCCGCGCCTAAATTCTTTTCTCAAAGACTCGCCGTTGATCTTAGAAAAGTGTGGAACTAAAATTGTGACCAAACTGTTCATTTACCAGGGTCAAACTAAAGAAAAAAAAATTTTTTTACCTCAAAACGTATGAAATAACTTAATCCAACTTGGTGAGTAGGTGAGAAAAAAGTTATTTTCTGAAGATGTGATCACGTTTGTACTTCATGCCTCTTCATTAAGAAGATAATTATTCGTTCGATTACTTATTATTCTATTTGTGACTTGTAAGTCATCAAATATTAATTTGAATTTTCCCATTTAATTAAAACAGAGAAATAACTTCTAACAGAACTGGAACCTTATACTATTACGTTCAGTGCTGCACTTTTTCACCACATCAAACACAGCTTTAATAGATGGGATGGCCACACTTTGTTTTTCTTCAATTCCTAGTAGCCAAAGTTATTCTTATATCAATGGCATACCTATCCAAAGAAGAATATTCTCTGCAGTCACTGATGACGAAAATTGTAGACGTTACGGGTAGGAATAGATCTTTTGTTCTCAATATAAATCTTTTGACATTCATCAGATTCATCTTAATGGAGTATACGAGATGTTCCAGATTAAAATTTACAGATACTAATAAGCAGATTTTCAAGGAAAACTTGCTTAAAACGTAGGCCTAAGTATTTCATAAATTTGAAAAATAAACCTAGAACAAAATTATGAAAACCAAATGTGGTAGAGAATTTATTCTTCTTTAATTTAGTAGGTAAAACTCCAGTTCAGCGTCAGCATCAAACTACTGGAATACTCAGTTTGCCAATTTATCTATCCTTCGAAATATTGAAATCATAAAAAACGTCAATGTGGGCAAAATAAAATCATAATCAACACAAAAGTAAACCAATAAATCTTGACTCAAATTTTAACCATTTACAGAGTACCTTATCTCCTGGTCTTCTGAAAAATAATTAGATATAAGCGCCCCTTGACGTCGCAGCTCATTGTGTTTTAAATAAAAAAATATTTGCTAAATGCAATATAGAAACGCTCGTAAATCCCTAGCACAGTAAATATGAAAAAATAATTTAAGTAACATGGGTAACTTGCTTTTCTCCATCAATTTTTTTTTGTTTTACATTATCAGAAACTAGGAATCAATGGACACAAAACTGTTATCAAACCTGCTACTTGTTACATTATAAAGATTGGCTCCCATAAAAATTTCAGCCCTGTTCCTTTAGTAGTTGTCTTAGAATTCTGGAAAAATCATTTTTCATGCAATTATCTGTTTTAAGAAAATTTTTATCGGAAACTACTAGACTAACAAGCATCAAACTTCTGTTAGATTTGCGAGTTCATGGAGACTACTCTATTTTGTAAAATTTTCAACCCAAATTTTTCAGTAGTTTTCTCACATTTTCTAGGAACTTTTTGTTTTCAAGTTTTTCAGAAAATTACTGAACTAATAGATACCAAATTCGTATCAGATCTGGTTCTATATGAGAACCATCAGTCAGGAAAATTGTGGGTCTAGCACTTTCGTAATTTTCTCAAAATAAATGTGAACACCAAAATGGATTAGTAATAATATAATTTTATTTCGTATTTCTTCAGTTAATCTGCCATCAGATATGTTCGATATAGTAAAAACAAATACTATGCCTACCTAAGGTATTAGTTCTAAGCAAGATCTATTAAAAAGCAGTTCTCTGTTCTAAGTACCTTGTTTTCATATTTCCATACATACCAAAGAAATTTAGTAGGCTTCAATAACAAACTATCATATGAGACAAAACAGGAAATACTGCTAGTTGCCAATAAATATGTTTAAAAAAATTACATTGAGAGTTGTGGGGACAATACTCGTATGAGGTAATAGGGGCTCGCACCCCTCGACGACAGTCGCCGCCCAAAGGCTGGCAATAATCGTCTTTATGACGTTAAACAAATATACACTGGTGTGTTTGTATGTTCGTACCTGTACGTACGTACAGGTAAGATACATTGCACAGGCCAAGATCAATTACCTGATAACGATCTTGGTGATGTCACAGCCTGGTACCAAACACGCTGCGTCATTTCTTATCACCTCAACAGAGGCAAGAAACGACGTAACGCATGACATAATTACAGACATGTACGTATGCATGTGTGTCTGTGTGTGTGTACCAAATCCTGTATATAAACTCTAAGAACTGGCTCAAAAATCGCCAGTGTTCGCCGAGGATTTGGCTCCCCTATACTTAATTGTATGAAGTGGCATAACACGCAAATATTGTTGAAAACCTTCTAGTGTGAATATCTCTCACAACAAGGTATTCCACAAGAGTGTTTTTTTATTTTTTTTAAATTTATTAAAATATCAAATACAGACGTTTTTCCTTTGCAATAGCCTTTGAAAAGATTCCATTAGCCGCTACATCAAAACACATTTCTCATCTAAAAAAACTCTAGTGTAGCAATACTTCGCTAGAAAACCCAGTTTGCCAATTTTCATCTATAATTTAAAAAAAACCTAATTTTCAGAAACACAAAAAAATTATAAAAAAAATATTGATAGTAATAGATACTTGTATTGACAATTATCGATATCTGAAAAACATTGCTATATCAATATTTCATTGCTAGTTTAAGGTAAAAAAAATTATGAAAAACTATCCATAGTTATCGATATCTTTGATAAAAAATATTGATCTATTGATGTTTTAATGCTAAAAACCAATTTTCAAAGACTTTTTGTTTTCTAGTTTTCTCAGAAACTACTGAACCAATAGGCACCAAACTCTGACCATATTTAGTCCCATATGAGGAATATCTGTTGTGAAAATTTTAGCCTTATCCCTTGAGTAGTTTTCTCAAAACTATAAACAAAAAATGAGAAACTACCAAATTAATAGTCATCAAACAGAATCAGACTTGTACCTACATAAGGATAATCTATCGTAAAAATTTCAAATTCATCACTACTGTCATTTTCTCAGAATTCTTGAAAAACGGTTTTTTCAGGAATTGTTTGTTTTACATTTTTCTCGGAAACTAATCAACCAATAGGAAACAAACTTCTTTCAGTCCTGCTGCAGTATAAGAACCATCTCTCGAAAATTTTAGCCCTATTCATTCAGTAGTTTTTTCAAAACCGTTTACTTAAAATTTTAGACAATACATGCATGTATACATTAAAAAAAAATTGGGTCAAAATGGAAAAATGGTACCAATCGTTTTCTTTTCTCTTGAAACGGATAATTTTCATCATCTCATCCCTAACTCTTTTTTGCGAAGTCAATTTTGATATCCCGTTTGCAAGCAGACTAAGTGAAAATTGTATATATTATTTCGAGCTTGAGCAAAACAGGACTACGGTGGGGTGTGGACTTCTTCGCTAAAAAAAAGGTTCACGCCTTTTTATAAAGTGTCTTTATCAGTCGTGGGGGTGTTATGGCATGAGAGAGTAAGAAGAAAAAGCAAAACAAAAAGGTGCACCCTAAACCCTCTCTATTACAATGAATTTATCTAAGATCTTGTGAAGGCCTCAGTTGGTGAGACTTTCATGGAAACAAATCTAGCATTTTAATGACTATTTAATAACCATTTGGGATCTGTAATGAAACTTACTCACATAAATTTAGTTAGTTAAAACATTAAGAATATCTGCATCAATATAATTTGATAAATGAAAAAGATTTTACTACATTAGAAAGTCAATTTTGCATGGAAAAAAATGCAGCACTCATTCTATCCTATGATGAGGCTATTTACTCACCCAAGTAGAGCTGAAAAATTTATTCTTTCTCAAAAATTATAAAATTTTTCTCATGTAATAGGTGAAATCATGACGAAAGTTGTCTTCTAAAGATATGAGTGCTTATTCTAATTTGAAATATCAATTTTCCGAATTATTCTACATCACAGAACTGACATAGAACTATAACTATAGGATAGAAATGATAATTAACTTCAAACAGAATTGCAGCAGGTGTAGCTCATTTTTACTACATCAAATATAGGTAGAAAAACCCAAAGTAACGATTTTAAATGCTCCTATATTCAAATTTGCTCTTTAAATGTTTCAAAGAAAATGAAAATCCTATCTTTTTGTTTTTAAATTGACCGAATAAATTTGAATTTACAGATTTTGGTGATTTCAAAAAACATGCAACTGAATGGAATAATTTATGCTAGACCAATTCTTTTATTATTACAAGCCTTCAGGGAGAGAAGAAGAATAGCCACTTATAACTATTCAAAAAAAAAAAAAAGGAAATGATAGTAGACGAGACAGAAAATGAGGGATATAAATAGAAGAAAAAAAAAGGTTGTACCCTATGATGAATGCAACATAACAAGTTTTAGCAGGTAATTATTTTCTATTGAAATAAAACTGGTAACATCTGAAAGGGAAGTCTTATAGGCACCCCCTGGCTTGTGAATAAACCTCATACAGGCGGTGATATTGGAATTGATACACTTACTTTTTGCACACACTCCTAAGTCCTCATAGGCACCCTGGCTTGTGAATAGACCTCGTACAGGCGGTGATATTGGAACTGATACACTTACTTTTTGCGCACACTCTCACTTCAGAAAAATAAGAACGTGAAAAGTATGTATGGAGCAACATATGTATCATATGAGGTCTAAAGCCAAAAATGACAGAGATGAGCGCCAATAGATGAAATACTGTTGAAGGAAGAGATTTGTAACAAGTTTCCTTCATGAGGTTTTGGTGTAAGACCTCATAAAGTTTTTGGACTTTATAAATATGGTCTGGCGTCAAACGCAAGACCTCATAACATACGTTTTGCGAGTGTGTACACACACACACACGCGCGCGCGCACACAAACACATACATTAATTCAATTAAATGAATAAATATAATTATTAATTCAGAAATTACAATCAACACGAATTTCGTGGTTACAAATGAAATTGAAAATTATCGGTACTTTAGGAATGTAGGATATTTTGATTATGAAAATGGTGCCATTTTTTATCTCACACGCGTCCTCTATTATATTTAATACTCTGTTAATGGTACCAAAAGGTTTCTTTTCTCATAAAACGAACAATTTCATCCCCACCACTAACCTTTTTGAGAGGTCAATTTTAATACTCCGTTTGCAACCAAACTAAGTAAAAAAGGAAAATTAAATGAAAATTTTCCATTTTTGGAATTCATAAATCTCTCCCCTTTCACTCAATGATTCCTCAACCGCTATTCAAATTAGCAAGCTAAGACTGGCATCATTTGAAAGAGGAGGAAATTTTCATAAATCTACTTTCCATATAATTGTTTTTATCATCTTTACCAGTTTAAAAATAGACGAAATAAAAAACCCAAATTAATAGAAAAATTTCAAGCTACGGCAACACTCAAGTATTTTGTTATTTGCTTTTATTTAACTCCATTTGGAAATAAAAATTAGACTTTTTTTGTGGCTCATACATGGCTAGACTCATGAATAGTTATCAAGTTTGCCGCAAAAGCATTACCAAAACACTAGCATTGCTATTGCGGGTTCGGGTGAGTAAGTACAATAGAGTTTGCGAGGTTTTACTTCACACGTTTTACACTTATAAAAGTATAATCTGAAAAAAATCTCCACGTAAGTAACAAAATAGATACAGTTTACTACTAGGTGATCAATGGGATCATTGAAGTTTGAAAGAGGTCAATTACATAGTATCCTCAACGCAGGAAAAGTCGTGTATCTCAAATTACATCATGCTCATTCCTTCATTACCTGATAATTTGACACTGCTTCGAATTAAAAAAAGATTGCAATGTACGTTGAATTATCTTCAATATATTCGCGATGAATGGATGATACGGTTAAAATGACCTAAAACTCATTCTTGATCATCAAATCATTAAATTTTATTTTTTTAGTAATATTATTACAGAACCATGGTAATATTTTATGACCAAATTGAATGGTTTTAAGTCAATTGTACAAATGTTTATTTTGTCGAACTGAGATGGAAATAAGAAGTGAAAAAATATTAATAATACAAAATACGCGAGGACCACTGTGGCTCTACTCATGAAGGATTGATGTTGATGTGTAACCATGAAAATATCTAAACTATACTCAAATGACAAATTTTCCAATAATTTGGGCTTTTTATTTCGTTTGTTTTTAAACTGTTAAAATCATAGAAACAATAAAGATCTCAAATTTAAGCCAATTTTCTCCTCTTTTCAATGATACCAATCTCAGCACGCTAATTTAAATAACGGCAGAGGAATAATTTAGTAACAGATAAGGGGTTTCTAGAATCCAAAAAATGGCAAATTTTCCATTATTTGCGTTTTTTTCATTTGCTCATATACAAATTTGTAAACATAATTAATAAATTATGCGGAAATTTCCTCCACTTTCCAGCAACACCAACCCTAGCTCTCTAACTTAAATAGAAGCTGAGTAATCGTTGAATGAAATATAAGAGGTTTGTTTAAAAATTGAAATGTTGTGTTCAACTTCAACACATACATACACACAGACACATTAACGAGACTTACGATATGACGCTTAACGCTGGCGCTCGTAAGCCTCGCTTAGCCCTTATCAAGAGCTAAGTGTTTTTTTACACATCAAAAATTGAGAAATATTCGGTTATTTACACGAATACTGAGGTTATATTAATATGTTAGTTTTTTAATATGAAACATGTTTTTATTTTCACTATTTTCGATGACTTTCCAATCAGTCCCACAAAAATCTAACCAAGAAAATTGAAATAAGATTAAAATAATTAAAACAGAAAGATTCTTTTTGGTACAATTAGTATAATAATCTTATCCTTATATTATACAATACGTTAATAAAAAAATTTATTTTTTATTTGTGGAATATTAAAATTAATATAACCGTGAGAAAGAACAGCTGTAATTTATTCGAAAATGTATCAGAATTAACGTTTTAAGGAGAAATCCAAATTTCATTGAAAATAGATAAAAAATCAAAAAATTTAGAGTTTCATCTAGCTTCCCTTGAAAGGAAGTCTACACGTCTATAAAATTAAATGCATCAACACAATGGAATAAGTGACCTTTTCGTATCATGAGTTTATCAAAAATGAAACCTGACGAAAAGAAAAAATTGAATCAACGCCCGTTTTCCATTGTTTTCATCTCTTTTTGACATAATACATAGGGTACGTTGACCCAACACTCCTGCATTGATACCTACTTCCTCTTTACAACTGTACCGAGTATTTAAACATACCAATATAAATAAAATAACCTTTCCGCCAACACGTCTACAACTGCTCTTCATGGCAAACAAATAATGAGAATCACATTTAGAGAGGAAAAATAACAAGATAAAGTAATTATTTCTGAGCCAAAATCCATTAATAAAGGGAGAATCCACCTTACCGATAAAGAGGGCGGGTATTTCAAACTGACTAAAATAAAAACCAACAATATTCGTTAATTATTTGGAAAAATTTATGAAAGAAAAAAACTCCCATATCAACAATAATTGCAAAAGATCTTTTAAATCAGCGACAAAATACCTTTTCAAAGAAGCCCCCCAGCAAAATAATTTATATCAGTACATTAAGCTGTACTGCTAAATTATACAGCTAATTCACTGCTAACACTAATATACATAAAATTTACTGTAAAACACGAGTACGTGTGAGGCTGATTTATCAGTAAAGAATTCGTTCAATGGAAAATGTGCAGCTAGCTGATGCTATAACTAAAATACGGACATTTATGAAAAATCATTAACTGTAAAATTGTTTACTAACCATAAAAAGTATGCCAAATTAGGATTTACGGCTAATTTAACATTAGTTTTTAGCTGCGAGAATGCTAATGTATCGCCAAAATTAGTAATGGAGACTTCAAATTTTTTCACCAATTAGCTGTGAATTGTTTGCCGGGAAGTCAGTGGAGGAAATTACTTCCTTTTTTTCCCAATTTTAGAACAAATTCAAGGATATTTACACCCGTTTAAAATCAACAATTTCCAAAATGATTCAAAAATATTCTC
>WOFM01000150.1:0-63230 GCA_011428145.1 Ericerus pela | reverse complement strand
AAGGTGGGATTTCGTATCAACAATCATCATCACAAATACACAATATATATATGTCATATGTACACTCTCATGACGAAGTGCTTCCCCTACCATTCTCGATCCGATAACGCTGTTGCTTCGCAATTTCGTATTTCAGTTGTAATTTATATTTCAGTCGCTAATAAAATGTCGTTAAAGTAAAAAGTCTCAAGTTCTTTCGATCCTTGTTCTGTACGCCTCACATCAGAAGTGAACTTCATTAAAGGTGAGTTCACCATATTCACATATAACATGAGTACATGAAGACACGAAGAATATTTGTAGTACATGATATTAACTGTAGAGTGTGTACTAGTTGAGACGAGATAGGACCATCATATATAGCTGGAACTCTAACATTAATATAATAAGTTATTCTGGACCCGCGAGACACTGCTGAAATGGGTATTGTTATTTCCTTCGGCCATGGTCGAAGGTTATTTCCTTTATATTTGAAACCTACACCAATTACGAACAACTGAGTTCGGTTTAAATATGTATTTACTTGAATAACTTGAACATATTCATAAATAACTTGAGAAACACTGTGTAATTCAACTTAATTTATTAAAAGAAACAAACAGGCATAATCAAAGTCTTATCGCCATATTGAATACAAGGTTGAGTGAGCGTCACCTCTTGACCAGAAAACAGAAGGAAGAAAAAGACACAGATAAAAACGACGAGAACTTGACTGTGGGAGATCTTGATTGCAGTAGTACCAACTACTGACATCTAACACCCCCTTCCTGGCGAGTGTCGAGCCGTTTTTATTGGAATCTCTTGAAAATTGAAGTTCTTGAGTTATCACAGACTTGAAAAATCACAGCAGCTTGAGAATCACAGGAACTTGAGTTTACTTAATCTTAACAAAACAAAAACGAGTATGACGCTCCAAAAACAAAACAAACTTAAATTCTTAAATTTTGGTCATAATACTTAACAAAAAAAATTGAGCAAATAAAATTACAAAATTAATTGACCAGAGAAAAAGGAAAAACGTCAAAATTAACACACAAAATGAGAATCATAATATTAATACTAGGTAACGAGTCACCTGCAAACAAAATAATATTAGTATTTTCAAATAAAAATGATACTTAAAAAAAATAATAAGTCTTCCTGAAAATAAAGAACACATGATTAAACAGGAACAAAAACAAACATAAAATTATAAAAGTATCTGAAAGGAAAAATACAATTACTAATATTATTCTTGATCGAGAAATTGAATTCATCTTGATGGAATACATCTGGAACAATAAACAGATATATTAGTATTTCATCACATTAAATAGATGAGTTCATCAGACTGCTTGACATCAACTTGGTCTTGATAATAAAAGAAAGACTTGATTTCATAAAAATGTCGACTCTTGAGTAAAAATTGATTTACTTGAACTAAACTTGTCATTATTTCTTGAGGTTAGAGTCAATATTATAACATAATTTTGAGTCTGGATATCGATCGATGAATTATATTCAGCAAACTAGGAAAATACGAAACTCGTACCCAATTTGGAATTATCCGAACTTGAGTAATTATTTTCTTGATTCTTGAACTTGAAACTTGATTTACTTGACCGTTAATATTTTTCAAAAATTTATACAACTTACAAATTTTGAGAAATTTCTTCTATTTATGAATAACAGAAGTTTAAACGAATTTTCATTTATGAATAACGAAAATTTTATTAGCTTGACTTGACTTGACTTGAACAATAGAGATGGTAACTTGATAAATCAAAGTTTTCGGATATACTTGAGTGACTCTCTTGACTTACCATCTTAATTGCTTAACAGTTTTTCACGTAAGAACTCATGTTGCTGAGCCGTAAGAGGTTTTGTTAAAATATCAGCAGCTTGATTATTTGTTGATACATGAATAATTTTGAGTAAGTTATCACGAACATACTCTTTTACCTTGAGATATCGACGTTCGATATGTTTAAGTTTACCATGATTATAGAAGATAGATAATAAGTTACAGGTAGACTGATTATCTTCATACACGGTAACTTGAGTTTTAAACTGAGGAAAAGTTTCTTCAGTTAACCTACTACAATAGAGCATATGACTTGAAGCAACAGCAACGGCTACAAACTCGGCCTCAGTAGTTGACTCAGCAATTACATCTTGTTTTCTGCTGCCCCAAGCAATTGTATTACCAAACTGTTTAATACAATAGCCAGTAGTGGATTTTCTTGATTTATCTGCTGCGAAGTCAGCATCAACATACGCAACAATATCTTCATCAGGACTTGAGTAGATTAAACCTAAAGTCGGAGTGTGTTTTAGATAACGAACTACATGACTTACTAAAGTACGATGTAACTCCGTAGGTTTTTCTTGAAATCTAGCTAAGAAACTTACCGCAAAAGAAATATCTGGGCGAGTAGTATTAGCTAAATAAAAGAGTGACCCAATAGCCGTCCTATACGAATTATGAGGAGGTAGGGGTGTTTCTTGAATTTTTGGAAAATTGGCGAAAGAGTTCATTGGAACTAAACGTTCACCACAATTTTTTAACTTGAATTCGTGAATTAGGGTTTTGATGTAATCCTCTTGATGTAAACGAAGATTACCAGTGTTATTGTCAATTTCAATTTGAAAACCAACATAACGATTTGGGGAACCTAAGTTCTTGACTTCAAAATTTTCTTGGATACTCTTGATAGCATCTTGAACAACTTGATTGCTAGAGCCCATAATTAAAATGTCATCAACATAAGCTAACATTATGACAAAATTATTACCACTTGATTTCATAAAAATGCAGCCTTGACGTAATAATGGTTCAAAACCCTTACTCTTGAGAATTCTTGAAAATTTTACATACCATGACCTAGGTGCAGTAGCTAACCCATACACAGCTTTATTTAACTTGAGTGCGTAAAGTTTGTTGTCGAGATCAATACCCTGAGGTATTGAGGTATATTTATCTCAATCAATTTCACTATTGAGAAAAGCAGTCTTGATATCTAGCTGTGTAATTCTTAACTTAAGTTTGCAAGCTAAAGAAAAGAACCAACGAATTGTGGTTGCAGTTGCAGTAGGCGAGTAGGTATCTTGAGTTGAGTATTTTTCTTGATCAACAGCACCAACTATTACAAGGCGAGCTTTGAAAGCTCCATCAGGTTTAATGGTAAAAATCCACTTCCATGGAAGTAGTTGATGACCCTTAGTATTTGATTTTGGGACAATACGCTAAACCTTGTAATAATTTAGAGACTTGATCTCTTGAGTTATTGCTTCCTTCCATTTAGGCCAGTCAGGTGATTTTAATGCCTCTTTATATGATTGTGGTGCATTAGGAGAAGAAACCTCTGTTTCGTCTCTTTTATTATTCGCATCAGAGATACGAAGAATTTGCACTGAGCCATCAATCACTTGACTTTCTTGAGAAAGATCCCAATTATAATCAATTTCAATTATCTCATCTTGGGAATTATCTTCACCAACTTGAACTTGAACAACAGGAGGAGCAGTATCTTGATCAGGACTTGGACTTGAATCAACTTGATTTTCTACCAAACTTTCATTACAAGCAACATTAGTAGATAGAGAGTTATCTTGATTTTCAACTTGAGTTAGATTTTCATCAGGAAAATCTAATTCTTGATTACTAAATTCTTGAATAGTTTCTTGACGTTCATTAATAGCATCCCTAAATGTTTTACTTTCATCGAATTTGACATTACAAGAAACACTAGTCTTTTTAGTAGCAGGATTATATACAATATAACCTGTTTTAGTATACCCTACTAAATATTGTTTAGTACTAACTACATCAAATTTTCGACCAGTAGGTTGATTTTCTTGAAGTACATAAGCCAGACAGCCAAAAACGTGAATACTTGATAAATCAGGCTTATTACCGTAAAACATTTCATAGGGTGTCTTGAAATTTAGTGCTCTATGTGGTGACCTATTATATAAGTATTCGGTAGCATCAGCAGCTAAGCCCCAGAAAGAAGTAGGAAATCCACTCTCTTGAATTAATGAACGAATCTTGACCTCAATAGTTCGATTAGCCCTCTCAGCAGTACCATTATGTTCACTAGTATAAGGACCAGAGGTTTCTCTCTCAATTCCTAATTCTTCGATTAACTGATCCATGGCCTGATTAACAAATTCAGAACCATTATCACAACGTAAAGTTTTACATTGACCTTCTTGAGGGAATTGAGCCTTAATTCTCTTGACATACATCTTGAAGAACCTAGTCACTTCATACTTTTTCTTGAGAGCAAAAATACTAATATAACGAGTATAATCGTCTAAAAATACTAGTAGATAAATATTTTTCTTGGCAAAGGTAGGGGGAGAGATTGGGCCAATCACATCAGCGTGAGTTAATTCACCTGGTCTTGAAGCTCGTTCACGATCTTTATCGAAACATTTACGAGTCATTTTTGTTTGGTTACAAACTTGACAATCTTGAAATGTGTCCGGACAGATTATGTCCGGGACACCAATAGCAACAGAACGAAGACGATATAAATTTGGAGAAGAGATATGTCCCATTCTACGATGCCAAATATTCCCTTCATTCACCAATTTTGTTCTTTGTTCGTCACTTATCATTTTCTTGACTTTTCGATTTTTCCTTTTACCAGTTTTCGTACGATAAACTGGTAAAGAATTCGAATTATTCTTAACATTATTTGAATTTTCTTGACTTGATGCCCCCTTCGAATCCTGCACAATTTTACCAGAATTTGCGGAATTGACATTACTTGATTTATTTTGTTGACTTTTACTTAACTCCATTTTATCAAACTCATTGATCCAGGAGTCATCAACATCGGACCCGTCAGAAGCAACATTAGACCCATTACTATCAGACATTTTGTTACCAGACGATTTACTTGATTTGGGGGACTTGACTTGACTTTTATTACCCAGACTACTTTGATCAGCAATTTCTGACAAACTCGGATCATTAGTGTATTCAGATAATAAAATTGATTTACCTTTAAATATTCTTGATAAAGCCTTTTTGTAGTTCTTGATATTTTTGTTCATACTTGAAGGGACAAATTGATATCTATCTTGACTTGAGATTATCTTGATAAGGGGTTTATTCAACCCGACCTCTTCTTGCCTGTGAAATGTAACTTGATTAGACTCGAAGAGTAACTTGATATTATTGTCTTTAACAAAATGGTTAACACTAACAAGCCCATTTGCAAGACCGGGAACTACTAAGACTTCTTTTAAAATAAAGGTAAATATTCTTGACGACGATTCGTGATTTAAGGTAAATAATATTATACCCTCACCCATAGCCTTTAATACACTATCTTTACCAGCTTGTCCCAAAGTTTTATCTTTTGGGAAAGTTCGATAGTTTAAAACCTGGTGAATATGAGCTACAGCATTATTTGTGGCCCCACTATCAATCACGAAAACATCGGTATCTTGATTACGTAAATCTTGATTTAAAGAATCTTGATCATTAATTACATTTAAATTTATTAAATGTAACTCACTTGATATACTGTTCGGATCCGGTTGTGGCGCAGGACAGTTGCGGGCTTCATGTCCCAGTTTTTGACACCGGTAACAAACCTTTTTGTTACCGTTGAAGCATTTGTCCGCGGTGTGCCCATTCCAGCCACAATCCTTGCAGCGAACTTTCTTCTCTTGATTTTCTTTCTTGACATCTTGATTTTGTTTCGCGGGGACCGTAGATGGTATCTTGATACTTGATTTATTGCTTGATTCGTCGATGGACTTAATATTACTTGAGGAAGAACTTGAAGTGGGAGCAGGTGATTTACCTGACTGAGGTGTAGAGGGAGTCGACGCTGCTTTCCGTGCATACTCTTGACGTTTCGGAGCACTCTCCGTGGGTTTAGCAGACGTCGACTTTTTCCTCTCTACGTAATCCAGAAGGGATGTACGTAGCATCTCCTCAGACAGGTCTTCACCTGCTCGTGCACATAAGGTGTCGATGACCGCCTCGAACGAAGGGTTTAATTTTTGAATAAGCTTGATCAACCAGAAGGAGGGTGGAAAGACTTGACCAAATTCCACCAAACTTCGTCGAGCGGCATCGAATTTAGACAAAAACAAAATTAACTCAGAATTGTCTACATACTTGAGTTCATCAAGACGGTTCATGACAGCAATCATGTCGTGAATCGTCTTGCTACCGTACTGCCTCTTGAGCTCTTGATAAATTTCGCAGGCTGATTCGAGATGAAAAATTAACGTCTTGATTGGTTGTGCGACATTCATCCGAATCAGGTTCTGCACTTGAGCGTCAACTCCTCGGCGAATGTTCTCAGGTAGACTGAGATGTTCAGCTCGTGGACATGCGATCCACTCGATCGCATTTGCCGCCGCCAAGTCATTCTTGATGTCCCTCTCCCACATCTTGAAATTTTGCTTACCCTTAAGCTTTTCATTATTCCCATATGTACGTAATGGAATCAATGGGACCATTTGGAATTGGCCCATCGTCGGGTAACATTGATACTGAAACGAAGTATTCGTTGGAGTATACATGTTACCCGATAGCGTTTGATTCGCATCACGCACACATGAGCTTGAGTCTTGAAATGCCGCAGGGTAACTTGATACTTGAGGTGTAGACATGAAGCCTACTCTTGATTCTTGAAAATTTGGTGCTTGACCAAAACTTGATTCTTGACCGACGTTAGTTAGTCCGGGAGGGGGAGCGAACTGACTTTTCGGCGACATTTTCAAAAAATCAAGCGCCGCGAGTGCGCTCGAAGCAGAATCTACGATCATGCTATCGATATTCGACGACGACTTAATATCTGAAATTACACTTGAAAAATTTTTATTAATATTTACTTGACTTGATATCGCGGACCTGGCAGACGGTGAATTTCTTGAACTTGATATTTCTACTTGATTCGACGAACTGCTTGACGGACTTGAATACGATGAAGACGAAATTTCTTGACTTAGCATACGTAGCGGTATAACATTATCTTGATTCGACTCGTTGAAAGGTGAAGACAATTGGTTTGGTTGAACCTTCTTGATTATTTTTCCGGAATCCGAAAAGGTAACGGTAATTGTCGGTTCAGCCAAAGTACTCGATGTAGTCTTTATTTCACCAGCCATATCTGATAGTTCTTGAACGAGCGGTAGATCTTGGATTTGTACGATCTCGTCTATCGTATCGGTTGTCACTGTGTTTACTACCGGATTAAATGACACCCTCTTGATTTTCGAAGCCTGTTTCTTCTTCGTGACCGGAAGAGCAGGAACTTGAGAACGGCCTTTGCGTGTTTTCGGAGCCATAAAATAAACGAAACGAACACGGCAAACACAACCCGCTAATTTCTTGAGACGCGAACTTGAATAATTACGCGATCTTAATTTACGTACTTGAAATTTTTCGTAACATAAAATACGAACGTGATTCTTGACGATAACAAAGGCGCGAACACGCGAACACACTTGAACTCTGCTATCACTTTATATTTGAAACCTACACCAATTACGAACAACTGAGTTCGGTTTAAATATGTATTTACTTGAATAACTTGAACATATTCATAAATAACTTGAGAAACACTGTGTAATTCAACTTAATTTATTAAAAGAAACAAACAGGCATAATCAAAGTCTTATCGCCATATTGAATACAAGGTTGAGTGAGCGTCACCTCTTGACCAGAAAACAGAAGGAAGAAAAAGACACAGATAAAAACGACGAGAACTTGACTGTGGGAGATCTTGATTGCAGTAGTACCAACTACTGACATCTAACAATTTCTACCAGCTTGGTTGAGGCGTTCATTTTAAAATGATTCAGTGAATCATGTAAAGTGGTATAGAAATACAAGTGTCAATTATCAGATTTTTTATCATTGGAGTTAGGGTGTTGTTATTTCTGCCAGCTTGGGTGAGGAGTTGCTCGAATCTGTACTGAATATGAACCAGATTGCCTGTACTCCCAGGGTGTTCCTTTATTTTTCGATTTTATCATTACAGGGAGGAAAAATATATGAAAATTTAACAAAGCTAAAACTACAAAATAAAAAATCGGCTTTTCATTTCTTTTTTAATATTAATACTTTATAATATTAACAATAGCTCTGTTTGATAGGATTACACTAACTTACACCAACCTACACCGGTAGGGATATTCCACAAATATTCAAGTAAAACTTGGCGCAAAGTTGCATAACATTCCTGCATTTGTGGAATCGCCCTCCTGGTGTTGGTTGGTGTAAGTTGGTGTAGTCCTATCAAACAGAGCTTATGTTTTCATACAATGATTTCATTCTTAACTTGAAGAAAAAGTGTATCAGTTTTGATGAAGATGATAAAAATATTGAATGTGTTATTGAAAGTGAAGAAAGTTTTGAAAAATTTTCACAAAAGCTGAAAGAAGCTGACATTTCATTTTCAATCTGTTCAACAAATACTAAAAGTACGTCAATTAATTCTGAAAAGGTATCTTCTTACCTACTCAATTAACTTCAGACCTGTCACACACATCAGGTAAGCTACAAGTTGGACAGGTACTTGATCTATTTTAAATATGACAAAGTTTTCTGGACACCACAAGCTAATATTGTTTTCATAAAATATTCAACTTAAATTCGACATTACATCAATAATCTACAAAATAAATTAGGGTATTTAATTTTTTGGTAAATGTAAATTGAAAAGTGAAAATTACCATTCTGATAAAAAAATCTGATAACTGAGACTTATATTTCTATACCACTTTGCATGATTCACTGAATAATTTGAAAACCAATGCTTCACCCAAGCTGGTAGAAATAACAACACCCTTAGAGTTAATAAAGACTGGAGAGTGGGAATTTTTCACTTTTCAATTTACATTTACCAAAAAATTAATTACCCTAATTTATTTTGTAGATTATTGATGTGTAATGTCAAATTTAAGTTGAGTATTTTATTAAAACAATATTAGCTTGTGGTGTCCAAAAAAACTTTCATATTTAAAATAGCCCAAGTACCTGTCCTACTTGTAGCTTAGTTGATATGTGTGAAAGGTCTGAAGTTAACTGAGTAGGTAAGAAGATACCTTTTCAGAATTCATTGATGTACTCTTAGTATTTGATAAACAGATTGAAAATGAAATGCCAGCTTCTGTCAGCTTTTGTGAAAATTTTTCAAAACTTTCTTCACTTTCAATAACACATTCAATATTTTTATCATCTTCATCAAAACTAATACAATTTTTCTTTAAGTCAAGAATGAAATCTTTGAACGAAAACATTGTGAATATTATAAAGTATTAATATTAAAAAAGAAATGAAAAGCAAACTTTTTTTTGTAGTTTCAGCTTTGCTAAATTTTTGTATATTTTTCCTCACTATAATAATAACATTGAAAAATAAAGTAACTCACAGGGAGTACAAGCAATCTCGTTCATATTCAGTAGAGATACGAGCAACTCCTCACCTAAGCTGGTAGAAATAACAGCACCCTCGTGAAATGTCTTGTATTTGATAAGGATTTTATATGAATGCACCTTTGAGAATTATATATATATATGATGGAGACTACACAGAATATTTTTAACATGGAGTTGAGTGTCCAGGCTATAGATTCTGCGTGCTGGTGTATGAAATACCCCAGACTAAACACCCCAACCAATCAAAATCAAAAATTGGTGTAAAAATGAGGTATTTTGTACGCCAGTGTTTATAGATAAATGTACGTTGCAAGATTTTTCTCTAATCAGATATTTAGTTAGAAGTGATGTGAAATGAGTGTACAAGGATTAAAAAAAAAAAAAAACATGAGACAACAGTACAACATTTGGAGATGAACTAACTGACAGTTAAAATACGAATATACAATCAGCTATGTGTGATGACGTCACAAGAAGCAACCACCTTACAGCTAAATATACTGATTATGAGTGAGGTCATGAGGAGCATATTCTCACACGCCTCCTCAAATCATATATGAACAAAATTGTATTGTGAATATATGATTTGGATGAAACAAAGTCCAGTAAAATAACGAATAATATATCGTGGTTAAACTTAACAATTATAAACGTATTAAAAATATTAAAATATTTGTGTATTCGTATATGATAATTATCACAGTCGGTATAAAAATATAAAATATATAAAATGGTAAAAATATGACTGTTACAACACATATAAGTGGTAAGCATATAAATCACAAACAATTATATTAAATTCGGGTCATTATAAAAATTGACAAATGCAAGCTTTGGCAGACCTTTAGTAAACAAGTAACCCAATTGTTGAGACGTTGGAATATACATATAAATAAATGATTTGTCAACGTGTGAACATATGAATCTGTACTTCGTGTATATGTGTTTTGATTGTTTGGAATTCCATCTAACTGACTTTATGTGTCCCAGGCAGCTCTGATTGTCCTTGTAAATCACAGATCTTTTTGAGTGGTCAGACCAAAAGTCATTAATTAAATTTTGCATCCTAAGTCATTCGGATGTTGCTTCGCACAAGGCAATAAGCTCACTCTCAGTACTGGAGAGAGCAACAATGGGTTGCATCCTACTAGACCAGGAAACCATAGATCAAAATACTTTTACACCATAACCAGAAATTGATTTGCAAGTAGAGACACAATTTTCCCAATCAGCGTCAGAGTAGATTTTTATTATATATTTATTATTATTATTATTATTATTATCCCTATTATAAGTCAAATTTAAATGTGAAGTAGTTATTAAGTATTTTAAAACTCGTACTAAATATTTATAATATTCGTGTGTTGCTGCGCTTGGAAATTGACTGAAGTAGGATATCACAAAGCAGATATCTAGATGAGAACCCAACATAAGATACATAAGACAACCCAACAACTGCTGATATTGATTATTCAAATTACAATCCAATCCATTTAAATCACAATGTAATTGTAGTTTGGGTTCAATCGGAGAATGTGTAGGAACAATCCAAAACACCAAAACGTTTGGCAACAGACTCAATTAAAGATTTTTGATTTATTTCCAAAAGTCCATTATCACGATCATAATTTATGTTTAAGCCTATATATTTATTAATCATTCCCAGCTCTTTACACCTACATTTTTTACTAATTTTATTTTTATTATCTATTATTAAATCATTATTATTGGAGCTGATGATAATATCATCAATGTAATTTAATAAATAAACTATAAAATTTCCTTGTTTATGAATATGTAAACAGTCATCAGATATGCCTGGTTTAAAGTTCACTGAAACCAAAAATTCATGGAACATTGTATTCCACACCTTAAGCGATTGTTTTAAGCCATATATGGATGGGTTTAGTAATAAAACATTTCTATTTTTATCTAAATTACATTCAATGCCTTCTGGAATTTCTAGAAAAACTTTATCTTTAATTTTACCATTTAAGAAGGCACTACAAATATCAATTTTAATGAATAAAATTGTGGGGACTCACCGGTATGAGGAAAAGAGGCTCGGACCGCTTGACAACAGTCGCCACCCCAAAGAGCAGGAAAATAATCGTCCTTGTGACGTTAAATACACAAATTACGTTCGATCATAATTACCTGTATATACTTGCAGGTAATGTACGAGTACCGAATCGTGACACAATAAGATGATTTCACAATTCGTACACAAACTGGCCAGCCATCTCTTATCTAGATAGGGGATGATGCGACCTGGCCATTCTCACCAACGTACGTATTCTCTTACGTACGTGTGTTTGTGTGCATGTAAATAAGCAGTATATAAACCGCCCAAATCGGCTCTAAAATCGCCAGTGTTCAGTCTGGTTCTGGCTTACCCGTACTTATGTACTAAGTGGCTGAACACGCTTAAAGTCTGTAGAATTTCCTTCTGGTGAGAATATCTCTCACGACAAGGTATTCCACAGTGGTGGCCCTGACGTGATTTTTGGCTACATCGTGAGGGGTCCTTAGGCGCGTTGCCCTTTTACAAAAATTGGCGCAGTGTACTGGCGAGAAACTCGCTTACTTGGCAAATTAAAAAATATTTTTTTGCAGACTAAGACACCTTTTAGGTTGTCGAAGTAGAGTCTGGTGAAGTGGGAATTTATACCCCTCTCTTTAAAATATATAAACAAAGAGAAACCTGGAGGAAGAAGGTTGGACTCATCCCCCAACCCCCCTGACTTCGACTCGACACTCCACAAATTTAACAAATCTGGAAGAAGGCCCTCAATACCCAGAATTAGCACGACTGGGAGCTGCAATAAATAAAGATCAATTAGCAGTAAAAACATTGAGAAGTGGTCGAACTTTAAGCCAAAGTTCTAACCCGAAAACACCTGTCCTACAAACACAGGAGCCAGTGTTTTCTACCAGCAAGGAAAGAAGTAGTTCTGTGGAATACGCTTGTCATCAGAAAGACACAGCAATGGTCCCACCACCAACTGAAAACCTACAACCATCGCAGGGAGGTAGTAGTCAGCCACAGCTGACACCCGAAGTCTTGGCGCAAATTATGCAACTTTTGCAATTGCAGCCAGGGCAAAACCCCAACTTCTATAGACGGAGGATAGAGATCCCGGAATTTCTGCCCAATGAGGTAGACTTGTGGTTGAATCTATTGGAAGGCAGGTTCAAAACAGAGAATATAACTCTAAACCAGCGGTATCTCCACATCTGTGGAGGCATGCCCCCACAGATAATCCTCCACATTCCGGATATTATGGAATGCCCTTCGACAGAAGATGATAAATATGCCTGGTTCGTCAAGAAGATAAAGAATGTGTTTAGCAAAACAAAAAACCAAATCATCGATGATGTGATGGGTGGTATGAAGATGAGGGATGACTAACCCTCAATCTTCATGGTGAAATTGAGGCAGAAGGCGGACAATATCGTAGCCCCTTTTGTCATAGGCAATCAATTTTGCAAAAAACTACCACAAATTGTTGTGCAATGCCTAGCCACTGTAGGTTCGACTGTGATAAATACATCCGCAGACTTGGACTTCCTTGCGAAATCAGCAGATAATGCGCTAGAATATACCAGGTCAAAGCCTGTGGTAAGTGCAGTATCTGCAGAGACTGGTGAACTTGCTCAACTTAGAGCCCAAATAGTTCAGTTGACCGAGGAAGTAAAGAGGAACAAAAGCCATAGCTCAACGAAACCCAATAGCAGCTGGCGACAACGATCTAAGTCAAGAAACAACAACAACAACAGTAGCAACAGCAAAGGACAACAGTCCCGGTTCAGAGACCGCAGATCATGTTCCAATAACAGGGTTCAGAGTTTAACTCCTCCGAGAACATCATCACCCAAAAACCAGTCTCAAAATTGGGATGAAAAGAGTTGTTTTTTCCATAACAGGTTTGGCGCAGAGGCCACCAAATGCAACAACAGGTGCAAATGGTGGGGCAAATCCTATACAAAGGAGGCATCAAACTAGAACGAGGGGCCATCTATGCGGCCGAAGACCCCTTGGAAAAACACTCATGCCGCCTGTTCATAAAGGACAGGACTAATAGGAAATGGTACTTGATAGACTCAGGTGCAGACTTGAGTATACTGCCAGTAAGTAAAAACCAAAAAGTACTTCCTCCAAAATACTATCTCTGTACTGTGAATGGTCAAAACCTTCCAGCTTACGGACTTGAGACCAGCAAAGTCAACATCGGACTTAAGGAAAATATGACGTGGTCCTTCACAGTTGCTGATGTTCCAAACCCAATCCTGGGTGCAGATTTCCTTGCACATTATGTCCTGATCATTGACCTCAAAGAGAGCAAATTGATCGATAGTGAATCTAAAAATTGTGTGGATGGCAAAACGCATGCTTACAGACTGGACACAAATATATCCAACTGTACAAAAGTTGACGGATAACTCTTACGGATCCTGTCTGACTATCCTGGAGTCACTCAGCCATCAATTCGCAGGCATCCTACCTATAAACATGACACAGTTCATTACATAGAAACTAAAGGACCGCCTTGCCATGCTAGAGCACAAAGGTTACTGCCTCACAAACTCAAAGCGGCATGGGAGTACTTCCATCACATCATCGAGGCAGGTGTATGTTGCCCCTCAAAAAGCTCATGGAGCTCCCCTAACCACATGACCAAAAAAGCAAGTGGAGAGTGTCAAATTGTTGGAGACTACAGGGCCTTAAATGCCAAAACAGTTCCTGATCGCTATCCATTCCCCAATATAATGGACTTCAACGTGAACATGAAAGGTAAAACGATGTTTACCAAAATTGACAACAAATGGGCATTCCACCAAATTCCTATGGCTGACCAGGATGTACCAAAGACAACGGTTATAACCCCCTTTAGACTATTCGAATACCTTCGAATGCCGTTTGGACTTTGCAACTCAGCACAAACTTTCCAGAGATTTATCAATGGACTGTTTAGGGAATTGCCGTTTGCATATGCATTCTTGGATGATATTTGCATTTGCTCTGAAGGTGGCAAGCAACAGCACGAAGAGAATGTAAGAGCCGTCATACAGCATATACACGCTGCTGGGCTTACTATCAACGTAGGTAAAAGCTTATATGCACAGACTGAAATTGACTTCCTCGGCTACGAAGTCTCGACTGAAGGCATTTCCCCCTTGAATACCAAACTAGAGCCAATATTGAACTTCCCAAAACCCTCAAATGTCGCTGAACTCAGGCGTTTCTTGGTGATGGTGAACTTCTATAGACATTGCATGAAGAACGCAGCAGCCGAACAAAGTAAGCTGTTTGCACTAATTAAGACAAGCAAAAAGAAATATTAGACTACACTCAAATGGAATGAAGAAGCCGAACAGGCCTTTGAGAAAATCAAAGATACACTGGCAAATGCAACTCAATTGGCTCATCCAGACAAAAGTCTGCCGTTATGCGTGAGTACCGATGCATCTGATTTTGCTATTGGTGCAACCCTGTACCAATTGAATAAAGACAATAAGAAGTTACCACTACCTTTCTTCCCGAGGAAGCTCTCAAAAACAGAAAAAAACTATAGCACATATGATAGGGAATTGCTCGGGATTTTTGCTGCGTTGAAACATTTCAGGCACCAATTAGAGGGTAGATGTTTTTCTGTGTATACTGACCATAAACCCCTAACATATGCCTTCACACAAAAAGCAGAACCGGCATTGCCGAGAAGAGCACGACAATTAAACTATATTGGTCAATTAACTACCGACATTCTGTATATAAGTGGAGAACTTAACACTCCAGATGATGCCTTGAGTAGAATCGAAGTTATCTTGGCTCCTGTCCAATTGCCTTATGCTGAAATAGCTAAAGCACAGCTTAAGGATGCAGAATTGCTAGAGTTGTTATCAAATGATGATACTACTATCAAATTGAGACAGAAAAATTCCCGGTACTGATGTTTTATTAACATGTGACGTCAGTACAGGTAAGAATAGGCCATTTCTACCGGTAAAATATCGCAGTTTGGCTTTCAACAGTGTACATAATCTGTCACATGCTGGGCCAAAATGTAGTGCTAATTTAATTTTGGCAAGGTTTGTATGGCCACGAATGAAGTCTGACTGCAACAAATGGGCTCGCAGTTGCCTGAACTGTCAAGAATCCAAAGTAGGAAGACACACTCGCTTGCCCCTCAAATCCTTCAAACAAACAGAGCGGTTTAAAACTGTACATATGGACTTGGTAGGCCCATTGCCACCATCTCAAGGACACAGATACCTGTTAACGATAATAGACAGGGCAACACGATGGCCAGAAGCAATTCCTCTATATGAGATGACAGCTCCAACTGTAGCTGCCAGGTTATACGATACCTGGATTGCGAGGTATGGCATACCAGAAGTCATAATTACGGACCAAGGTCGCCAATTTGAGAGCTTGCTCTTTAAAGAACTGTCCAATAAGCTTGGTGTTCAACACAGTCATACCACAGCTTACCATCCTCAAGCCAATGGCAAAATTGAGAGATGGCATAGAGCTCTCATAGCCTCTATCATGTCACATGATACAAAGAAATGGGTAGATATACTCCCTACCATCCTCTTAGGCCTTCAATCTGCCCTAAAAATGGATACAGGGCATTCTGCGGCGCAATTAGCATTTGGCGAAGAGCTACGCCTCCCAGGGGACTTCTTCACAAAATCGAAGGAAGTTAGCCCCGAAATCATGGTACAAAATATAAGAAACGATGCCAATAATTTCCTAAAACAGGCAGCTCGCTATGGCCAGCCCAAGATTTACATCTCGAAACACTTGGCCAATACCTCACATGTATTTGTTAGAGACTAAAAAATGAGATCTGCGCTGGAGAAACCATACGCCAGTCCTTACAAAGTAGTATCACGAGATGAAAAGAACTTTGTGATACTCATTGCAGGCGAACCTCGAACGCCCCCATAAGCCCACAAAAAAGAGGCAGGCCCCTAGGCAGTAAAAAATGTAAAAATTCCCACCCTCCTCGCAAGTCTGAGAGGTTAATGCGAAGAAAATAAAAATTTACTCCCAAAAAAGTAATATCCACTATGTAAGTTTAAACCCGCTGAAAAAATATGCGACGAAAATTGGAATTCTGTGAGACAAAAGAAACTCCGGAGATAAGCAAACGAGGAATGCCAACAAAAAGAAAACGACAGGAATAAACAAATCCACGTGCGATACGGAAATAAACATCGCAACGTGCGTTTATTGTCAAACACAAAGATAATCTCAACGTTGTGATGTCACAAGCGGAGATTCCTTTGTAATAAAATTTGAAAAATATATTCTCTGAGTTTATTTCAGGCATAACTTTGCTTAAACCGATCAGAACTTAACCGGAAAACTTGCATACGGCCGAGAATTTTAAGCGCTATCCCCTCTATGACTTGATAAGAATATACACAAAAGTAAAAACAGAACTGTCTTTGAAATTAAATGTGTTTTCCTAAACATTATTTTCTATCTTTTCTCTGTTATCCAAAATGTCGCTGCCAAAACAAAATTTCTTTGAAGGCTGAAGAGAACCCAAATGCTCGCCAACTTCTTGCATAGAAAACTGAATTAGATTGCATAGAAGAAGAATTGATCATGGACACAACATCCCCTAACCTCTAATAAAAATAGATGATAATGAGGAAGCAGTAGACTCGATAAGTCCCCCAGACATGCGACTTATCATTTTTGTGGCGCAAAAACTGGGGGGAGTAGCTGTGGGGACTCACTGGTATGAGGAAAAGGGGCTTGGACCCCTTGACAACAGACGCCGCCCCAAAGGGCAGGCAAATAATCATCCTTGTGACGTTAAATACACAAATTACGTTTGATCGTAACTACCTGTATATACTTGCAGGTAATGTACGAGTACCGAATCGTGACACAATAAGATGATGTCACGATTCATACACAAACTGGCCAGCATTCTCTTATCTCGATAGGGGATGATGCGACCTGGCCGTTCTCACCAACGTACGTATTCTCTTACGTACGTGTGTTTGTGTGCGTGTAAATAAGCCGTATATAAACCACCCGAATCAGCTCTAAAATTGCCAGTGTTTGGTCTGGTTCTGACTTACCCGTACTTATGTACGAAGTGGCTGAACACACTTAAATTCTGTAGAATTTCCTTCTGGTGAGAATATCTCTCACAACAAGGTATTCCACAAAAATATTTAAATTTTTTACTCAAGGTAAGTAACATACGAACTGTTGACAATTAGGCAACTGGAGCATAGACTACCGTGAAATTAAAACCTTTTTGTTGCTGAAATTTGCGAGCCACTAATCTGGCCTTGTACAAAATATTACCAGCAGTATCAGTCTTTTTAGTAAACAGCCATCTATA
Organism: Ericerus pela; assembly: GCA_011428145.1. Classification (NCBI taxonomy): domain Eukaryota; kingdom Metazoa; phylum Arthropoda; class Insecta; order Hemiptera; family Coccidae; genus Ericerus; species Ericerus pela. The sequence goes on along the minus strand of WOFM01000150.1, from coordinate 45,459 downwards.
TGTGATTGTCAGACATCCATTGGACATTTGACCACATTCCAAGTTTCATTGGAAGTCAGAGCATCAACTTCATCTTGAATCACCTTCTTCCAACAACTGAACTCAGAGGACCTCAACGCCTCCTCAAACCTCAATGGGCAATCACTTTCAACAGTATTAGCTGTGAAAAACACGAATCTATAACATCACCAAAGTCTAGTATATTATTAATTTCTCCATCTACTTCAATATTATCAACATTCGTTTCGTCAACTTCCTTTAATATAGGGTCAGAGTCATCATATTTCAATTCACCTATAGACTTTTCATTAAACTCAACATCTCTGGAGAGATGGATTTTACATTTGGTCATGTCCAGATATCCATCAAACTTCAATTTATCACACTTTTTCTCAAATTTATCCGAACTGTGAGCAAAACCCAACATATAAGCGTCACAGCCAAAAACCCTCAATTTTTTATAATCATACTTGTCACAGTGCCATCTTTCATAAGGAATGTAACTTTTATTGGTTGGACACCGATTTAAAATGTAAGCAGCACACAATAAAGCCTCACTCCAGTTAATTTTATCCAGGCTGCTTTCATGTATAAGAGTTCTGGCCCTCTCTCCCAGAATATGATTTATTTGCTCAGCATTACCATTTTGCTGAGGACATCGACCAACAGTGGGTTCTATGGAAATTCCTTTCTCAACACAATATGCTTTAAACTGTGAATTTAGATCATTGGTACCACGATCGCACTGTAATCTCTTTATATTTGTATTAAATTTATTAGAAACTAATTTGTGATATTCAAAAACTTTGACATCTCAGTTTTGTTGTTCAACTAGTATACAAAACCAAAATTCGAATAATCATCAAGAAAAGTTCAAAAATATTTTTTGTCAGATATAAGTATGAACTAATTCTAACGGACTTTTTGTTTTCTGTTCATGTCTGTCAAAAGGTTTTTTATGTTGTTTCCCCATAATACAGGGTTCACAAAAGATTTCCTGATCATCGGACATATTAGGAATACGACCTTTATTAGACAACAGCTTGACATCATTATTGTTCAAATGTGTAAGTCGCTTATGCCATAACTCCAAAGGATTTTTATTTTTACTTTGTGTCAAATTACATGATTCTGTTATGTTATTATAAAAAATTATTGTATATAAATTTGTTAAATTACTTTTCCTGGTTATAATTATGTTATTAGTTTTGTTACTTATTACATTAACAGACTCTTCCTCAAATACAGACCTACATCCAGCTCTCGCCATACATTTGACTGAGAGAAGATTGGTGAGAAGGTCCTTAGCAAATCTAACATTCTTTAATGTCATATTGATTCTGTGCGAAAATACGAACTGCCAACGGATCGAACTACACGAAAAGCAACGACGAAACCTACACTGATGAAAAGATTGAACAACGACTAGAAACACACATTACAAACACATAAATAAAAAGACTAAATATTCACTATTTTACAAATTTTATTCCACATAATATTAGCGGACATGTTGATGTTACGAAGGTTGATGAGCGACGAGAAGGCATACAAAACATATAATCACAGTTGAGTTACAAACACAAATATCACAGATTAATAATAACAACAAAACAGTGTTGCCACAACATGTGATGTGCGAGAATAATAAGTCAACGTATATATAATTTGCTATTATTCTCACACGCCTCCTCAAATTATATTTATACGATAAAGTCAAAAATACTATTAAACAAATTTTCTAAATTAATAAAGTCATTAAAAACAAAAAATGACAAAGGTCAACAATAACACAACGAATTTACAACACAAAAAATATCAACACAAATGGTAAACATATACAAAAAGTTACATTAATTTTAACAGTTTACAAAACATATCAAATTTGGGCTTCGGGCAGCCCTTTGTGAAAACGTCCCCCAACTGTCGCGAAGTCGGTACGTACGAATACTTAAAATCTATATCTATGTGATTGCACACAAAACGGTACTTTACATCTATATGTTTGGATCTGCGAGTATTCCACTTTCCAGAGTGCAGAAGAGCCAGACAACTCTGGTTATCTTCATAAATCACAGCTCTGTTATTAATCTGAATGCAAAAGTCACTTAACAGATACTTCAACCAGATCGATTCAGTGGTAGCATCGCATATTGCAATCAACTCACTCTCAGTGCTAGATAGTGCTACATTTGGTTGCTTCTTGCTGGACCAGGACATCAGTGATCCATAAACAAAGACACAGTAACCAGAGATAGACCGTCTTGTGGTGATACAGTTACCCCAATTGGCATCAGAAAAAGTTTCTAAAATATTGCCGTTATTATCATGTTCATTTGAAAATATTAATTTTTTATCTTTTGTGGTAACTAAATATTTAAGTACTCTCAATAAGTATTTATAATGTTCGTCAGTGGCATAACTGGAGAATTGGCTAAAATACGATATTGCAAAGCAAATATCGGGCCGTGATCCTAGCATCAGATACATTAGGCATCCCACGAGCTGTTGATAGTTGTTGTTGAGTACACTATCACACGCATTGAGATCCCTGTCCAATTGGAGTTTGGGGTCAATGGGTGTGTAGGTCGGTGCGCAGTTTTCAACGCCAAAACGCCTAGCAACAGACTCAATGAGACCCCTCTGCTCAATTTCCAGTATGCCATCTTCACGATTGTGATTGATATTTAAACCTAGATATTTCTTGACCTTTCCCAGATCCTTACACTTAAACCTTTTATTTATTTTCTTTTTAAAAAATGTGATTTGTGTTTTGTTATTTGAGCTAATCAGGACATCGTCAACATATGTGAGTAAAAAGACTACAGTCCCATCACTTTTATTTTTATATATATATAAGCAGTCATCCGCCATACTTGGCACAAAGCCAAGAGCAACAAGGAACTCGTTGAACAATTTGTTCCATACCTTGGGCGACTGCTTTAGACCATAGATAGACCTATTCAATTTCAAAACATTATTATGTTTATCAATTTTAGTTTCTATCCCTTCGGGTATCTCAAGATACACATCTTCGGAAAGAATTCCATTTAGGAAGGCACTACATATATCAATTTGTTCTATGTGAAATTTCAATTTATTGCTCACAGCCAAGAGGGTCCTGACAGTCGAAAGTTTCGCCACCGGCGCATACACTTCATTAAAATTGAAACCCTTCTTCTGTTGGCATCCTCTGGCAACTAATCTAGCCTTATATAACACTTCATTATTAATATCATATTTTTTATTAAAAATCCACCGACACGTGATGGTGGGGGCTTCCTTTGGACGTTTGGTCACCCGCCAAGTCTGATTGGAATTCAGGGCACTTATTTCGGAAGAAATAGCATCCCTCCACATCAGACTGTCCGGTGCAGCATTCGCCTCCTCAAACGTCAAAGGGACGCCATCCTCAGCAAGATATATATTGCTTGCTACTTCATCACGTTCAGTCGTTTCCTGCGGAAGACAGTCCAAATTCAAGTCACTATCAACTTCAATAATTTCTAAGTTTGATTCTGTGACTTCTGTGAAAATATCATCATCCTTAGTATATTTATTTATATTATTATTATCTATTTTATTTTCGAAGAACTCAACATCTCGTGACAGACGTATCTTCCTAGCATTTATATCCAACAATCTGTAACCACATGGAGAATATCCCACCATAATCAACTTTTCACTTTTATTTTTAAACTTATTAGAGTCATGTTTGAATGACAACATATATGCGTTGCATCCAAATGTTTTTAATTTTTTATAGTCAAATTGTTCATTGAACCACCTTTCATAAGGAACAAAATCCTTGTTTGTGGGGCATCTGTTCACGATATAGGCGGAGCACAATATGGCTTCCAACCAAAATATCTTACCAAGACCACTCTCGAATAACAGCGTCCTTGCCCTCTCACATAGCATCCTGTTCATCCTTTCAGCTTTTCCATTTTGCTGTGGACAGCCGCCAACCGTAGGTTCAACCACAATTCCTTTCTCAGTACAATATGACTGGAAGGTAGTGTTCAAGTATTCTGTGCCGCGATCACAACGAAGTCTCTTTACATTATAACCGAATTTATTCGAGACCATCTCGTGATATTCTTTAAATTTTGAAAAGGCTTCCGTCTTACTTGTCAACAGGTACACACAACAAAAATTTGAATAGTCATCTATAAATGTCATAAAATATTTCGCTCCTTTATATGCAGGAGGATTTATAGGACCACAGAGATCAGTATGTACCAATTCCAGAGGCTTACTAGTTTTTCGTTCATGCCTCAAGAACGGTTTTTGGCTCTGTTTCCCCATCACACAGGGCTCACACAGCAATCTGCGGTTGGAGTCAACGTTTGGTATTAAACCTCTGTTTGACAACAACTTAACATCGTTCACATTCAGATGAGCAAGTCGCCTATGCCACACAGTCAGCGGGCTCGACTCATCCTCCAATGTCAGATTACACGATTGACTAGTCATTTTTAAAAAATCAATGGTGTAAAGATCTGAATTCACGCTAACACCAGTGGTCACTATTTTTCCACTGCAGCGTTGGATGACATCGACAGATTCCTCTTTAAACAGGGTGTCAAAACCCAACTTGCTCATTCGTTTTACCGATAGCAGATTCTGCGGCAGCTCCCGAGCATATCTAACATTTTTCAACTCAATTACTATTCCATTTAACAATTTTAATTTTACTGTACCAACAGATGTAACGGACAGAGAAACTCCTTTCTTCGCAACACAGATACTATGTGGTTTAATCAAATCTATGTAGCCACTGAATAGGCTTATATCGTTAATTATGTGAATTGTGCATCCACTGTCTACTACAAATGTGGTTTGAGGCATCAAATTTACATCTTCCTTTGCATTACAGAACTCATCAATTTTGTTATTATTATTATTATTATTTACTGTGAAACTATAACCCACATCTGAGCAATCGTCATTATTATTAAAATTTTCGTTGCACATCTGTGCAGAACTCCTATTATTATTATTATTATTGGAAACATGGTCATTAGAACGATTTCCGTTATTACCATTACTATTACAAGCGTCATTATTATTATTATTTCGATTTTTAGCATAGCAATTTCGTGCTATATGTCCAATCTTATTACAAAAATGACATTTAATATTTGAATGTCCATTGTCAGCACCAGAACTACGACCATTTCCATTAAAACTATTATTATTATTGCTTTGTGAGTTAAAATTGTGATTATTATTACTATTACGACCTTCATTATTGGAAGATGAGTTATAAAAATTATTATTATTATGATTATTATTTTTACCTCGATTGAAACCACGATTATTATTTCGATTTTGGGACCTACCACGATTAAAACGTTTAATATTATTATTATTATTATTACCTGAATTTCGTCCGATACTGTAATGATTACCGAAAAACACATTCTCCTCACCAGTGACAGCCACTGATGAAGGTTTTTGGGATGCAGAATTCAGAGAGTTACCTCTCACTGTCGATTTACTATCGGATGATAGTTCACGCTGGAAGTTGTTTAGCTTCATAAACACAGCATCCCAGGTGACGACTTCTGCATCCTCTATCACCACTTTGATCAGACGAAACTCTGCAGGCAGCGATCGCAGCAATACCAATATAAATTGTTTTGTGGTTGTCAGGTCTCCCAATTCGGTTAATCGTCTACAACGGGCACGATAATCAAGCAGATACTTCTGCAAATCAGAACCAGAAACATACCGTTTTGTGTACAATTCACCTCGTAAATCCATGAGTGTTTGGTTGTTTCCGTTGTCAATCAGGTTTGTGAGCACGTTGAACATCTCCTTCGCAGTAGTGTATGTCTGCAGTATCTCCAAATATTCATCTGTCACGTTGTTGGCTATCAGGAACATCGCTTTTGCATTCTCCTTAGACCAGGCATCTCCCCTATTACGAACAGTAGGCAAAGAATCAACAATTATATTACTTAGTGACTCCTTTGCCAACAGTAGCTCCATTCTGAACTTCCACGTTCGACCATTCTGCTCATTGAATGGCCCAATTGTATTCTTCTTTCTCGCGTCCATCTCGTTTGCAGGTTACGACGATCAGTTGCACCGCAAAACAGCAATTTCAGCAACTATCAGATACTCCAACCAACGATTCAACACGAACGAGATCACAGGAACATCGAGAAGCGAACATATCAAACAATGAAAAATGAATTAGAAAGCATGGTACTACTTGGGAGTGGCGAGCAGAATTTGACAGCACAACTTTGAAGACTCAAAACAATGGCGACCACGTTGACATCCAGGTAACTGGGCCCATAACCTGTGAGAAAATACAAACTGCCAACGGATCGAACTACACGAAAAGCAACGACGAAATCTACTCTGATGAAAAGATTGAACGACGACTAGAAACACACATTACGAACACATAAATAAAAAGACTAAATATTCACTATTTCACGAATTTTATTCCACATAATATTAGCGGACATGTTGATGTTACGAAGGTTGATGAGCGACGAGAAGGCATACAAAACATATAATCACAGTTTAGTTACAAACACAAATATCACAGATTAATAATAACAACAAAACAGTGTTGCCACAACATGTGATGTGCGAGAATAATAAGTCAACGTATAATATAATTTGCTATTATTCTCACAGATTCCATTTTTGGTTTTTAATTTCACCTTACCAACAGCTGAAACAACAAATTCAACGCCCTTTTTGGCAACCATTATCAACTTAGGTTTTGCCAACATAATATATTCAGAAAATAACAAAATATCATTCACAATATGTGAAGTACATCCTGAATCCAATATAAAAACAGTCAGTGGTTGTACAGAAACTTTAGAAATAAGACCCTGATCAGGTACCAAGAAAGTGAAATCGATCTCAGAACATTCATTATTATTATCATTAAAAACATTATATAACTGTGAATTACTATTTCTATTATTATTACTATTAATACTGTTCATGTTATTGTTCCATCACTTTATAGATCGATTATTATTTATAGTATAGTAATTTCTAGCTATGTGTCCCTGTTTATTACAGAAATGACATCGAATGTTACTATTATAATTTTGATTCAAATTCTGATTACTAGATGAACCTGAATAATTATTATTACTAGAACTGTTCCCATTGTTATTATTCGACTAACTAGGATTACGCTGATCTTAAAAATTACTATTCCTAAAACCACCATGATCTCAAAAATTATGGTAATCTGATCTACCCCTACATTTATTGTGATATCCTCCATGTGAATTATAATTTGAAATGAAAAAAGCATTCTCTTCACCAGGAACACTTCCTGATGAAGATTTTGGATTTGATGCATCAGGAGTGGAAGGCACGCTTCTCGACATCTTTTTGAGGTCCAGTTCATGTTGGAAATTAATAACCTTTCCAATCTCAATTTCCCAGGATAGATTGTCAGTATCCTGCATCATTAATTTCAGCAAATGGAAATCACTTGGCAACTATCATAGTTAAAATACATTGTTTTACATTTTGGTTTTTCAAATCAATTTTGTTTTTAAATTTATTTTTTATTATGTTATAATTTTGTTATTAATATATATTTATTTTTTTAATTATCAAAATGGTTTATTTTTTTTTTTTAGTTGTTTCTGAAATGCTTTTTTTATTAATTTTTTTCATAATTTTATATTTTTTTTATTTTATATATGCTGGCCATTGCTGATAAGTCACCACTGGTACTGTCGGAGGTAATTGTGACAACTGCATCATTTTTTTCTTTCAGGGGTAATATTTTGCTAGTAGTATCATCAGCTACTACTTTATCAACTGCAGCACTATTTTTCGAAATAGCAGAGACATCGTTGATATTGATTAATTATGAATCAGAATCTACTAACATATCGAGCATTGGTGAAGTAGCTGAGTCAATTTGAATTGCATAATCTCCATTTTTGTTTACAGTGTACCGGCACCATAACAGATTATCTGTTAAGACAACACAAAACAAAACCTATTAAAGACCTATTCTCTCTTTCTGACCAAAAAATGAAATGTGTGTTAATACTTATAATCATCTTTATGTTGAACAAGAATATGGTCATCGTACATAAATGGCATTCCTGTTCTAGTATCTGACACGATGTTATAATTCATTTTTATTTAATTTATGACACAATATAATTTAAAATTCTCACAAAAATCAATTTGTCACATCAACTTATAAATGTCAGTTATTCAAAAACATTTGAATATGATAAAAAATTTATGTAGAGGTCATGGTTGACTGTTATTTGCGTTCAAAAATAACTTGGTTGTCCACCACAACCAAGGGACATCTATTCATCACCTTAAAGTTGTTCAGAAAAGGGTGTGGCCTAATGGACAACCATTTTAATTTTCAGGTCAAGTGATAGTAGAAATGTTAAAAATTTTGATATGTATCGATACTGTGAAGAAATAGGAATTACCAACTGGTCCAGCCAGACAAAAATGACGACGAAAGACTTTAATTGAACGATGACATCGAAAGAAGATCAAACACACATATTACGAACACATAAATAATACACCAAATATTCACTTTCACGAACTTTTATTTTCCCACAAAAATGGTGAAGATGTTAATTCATCAACGTTTGATGAGCTGTGAGAATTATAGCAAATTAAATTATATTCAAGACTATTATTCTCACGTATCATTTGTGGTGGCAACACTGTCGGTATGTTTTTTGTAATCTGTGATTTTAGTATTTTGTACCAAACTGTGATAATGTTTAATCATACGCCTCTAGTCGCTTTTTAATACTTATAATGTTAACATCTCCACCATTCTTCATGTGGAAATAAAAGTTCGTAAATTAAGTGAATATTGTGTATTTATTTATGTGTTTGTAATATGTGCGTCTAGTCTTTGATCGATGTCGTGTGTAATTTAGGTTCGTTTTATATGTTTCTAGTCAACTTGATCCGTTGATAATTCGTCATCTTCTCACAGGTTATGGGCCCAGTTACCTGGATGTCAACGTGGTCGCCATTGTTATAGTTCGTCAATGTTGTACTGTCGGATTCTGCTCGCCACACCCAAGTAGTATAATGCCTGCTAATTGTTTTTCCATTGTTTAATATGTTCACTGCTCGATGTTCCTGTGATCTTGTTCGTGTTGAATTGTTGGTCAACATATCTGGAAGTTGCTGAAATCGCTGTGTTTGCGGTGTAACTGATCGTCTGTACCTGTCGACGAGATGGAAGTAAGGAAGCAGAACATGATTGAGCCGTTTAATGGGCAGAATGGCCGTACATGGAAGTTCAGGATGGAGCTGCTGTTGGTAAAGGAGTCACTAAGTAATATTATAATCGATTCTTTGCCAACTGTTCGTAATAGGGGAGATGCTTGGTCCAAGGAAAATGCGAAGGCGATGTTCCTGATAGCAAACAATGTAACTGAGGAGTACCTGGAGATTATTCAAACGTACACGACGGCGAAGGAAATGTTTCATGTCCTGACAATCCTCATAGACAACGGCAATGACCAGATGCTAATGGATTTACGAGGTGATTTGTACGCAAAACGGTATGTGTCTAGTTTTGATTTGCAGAAGTATCTGTTGGATTTTCGTTCTCGATGTAGACGTTTAACAGAATTGGGAGATCTAACGACCACTAAACAGTTTATTTTGGTACTGCTGAGGTCACTACCTGCGGAATTTTGTCCGATTAAGGTTGTGATAGAAGATGCAGAAGTCGTCACCTGGGATGGAGTTTTCATGAAGTTTAACAACTTCCAGCGTGTGCTATCCTCTGATAGCAAATCGACAGTTCGAGGTAACACTCTGAACACTGCATCACAGAAACCTTCATCAGTGGTTGTCACTGGTGAGGAGAATATTTATTTTGGTAATCACAACAATGCCGGATGAAATTCTGGTAATAATAATAACAATAATAATAATGGAAATCGTTTTAATCGTGGTCGATCTCGGAATAATAATAATAATAGTCGTGGATTCAATCGAGGTGGAAATAATAACTATAATAATTTTAATAATAATAATAAAAATTCGAGCTCGCAAAATAATAATAATAATAATTTTAATGGACGTGGTCATAATACTGGTACTGACGGTGGATATTCTAACGTGAAATGTCATTATTGTAACAAAATAGGGCACATAGCCCAAAACTGTTATGCCAAAAACCGTAATAATAATGAAAATTGTAACAATAATAATAATAATAATAGTGGAAATCGTGTTAATGACCAGAGTTCCAATAACAGTAACAGTAATAGGAGCTCGGCACAGATGTGCAATGTGAATTTTAATGCTAATGACGATTGCTCTGAAGTGGGTTACAGCTTCACATTAAATAATGACGATAATAATAGAATTAATGACTCTTGCAATGCAAAAGAAAACGTAAATTCAATGCCTCGAACCACGTTTATAGTTGACAGTGGATGCACAATTCACATAATTAATGATATAAGCCTGTTCAGTGACTATATAGATTTGATCAGACCGCATAGTATCTGTGTTGTGAAGAAGGGTGTCTCTCTGTCTGTCACGTCGGTAGGTACTGTAAAATTGAAACTATTGAATGGAATTGTAATCGAGCTGAAAAAAAGAAGGTTTGCTCGGGAGCTGCCGCAGAATCTGCTTCCGGTTAAACGTATGAGCAAGTTGGGATTTGACACTCTGTTTCGAGAAGAGTCTGTTGATATCATCCAACGCTGCAGTGGAAAAATTGTTACCACTGGTGTCAGCGTAGACTCAGATTTGTACACAATTGACTTTGTTAAAATGTCAAGTCAATCGTGTAATCTGACATTGGGGGATGAATCGAGCCCACTGTTCGTGTGGCATAGACGACTTGCTCATCTGAATGTGAACGATGTTAGGTTGTTGTCAAGCAGGGGTTTGATACCGAATGTTGACTCCAATTGCAGATTGCTGTGTGAGCCCTGTGTTATGGGGAAACAGAGTCGGAAACCATTCCCAAGACATGAACAAAAAACGAGTAAGCCTTTGGAATTGGTTCATACTGATCTCTGTGGACCTATTAACCCTCCTGCATATAAAGGAGCAAAATATTTCATGACTTTTATCGACGATTATTCCAATTTTTGTTGTGTTTACCTGCTGATGAACAAGACGGAAGCCTTTGCAAAATTTAAAGAATATCACGAGATGGTCTCAAATAAGTTTGGTTATAATGTAAAGAGACTCCGTTGTGATCGCGGCACAGAGTACTTGAATACTATCTTCCAGTCATATTTTACTGAGAAAGGAATTGTGGTTGAACCCACTGTTGGCGGCTGTCCTCAGCAGAATGGAAAGGCTGAGAGGATGAACAGGACACTGTGCGAAAGGGCAAGGACACTGATGTTTGAGAGTGGTCTTGGGAAGATATTTTGGTTGGAAGCCATATTGTGCTCCGCCTATATCGTGAACAGCTGCCCCACAAATAGGGATTTTGTTCCTTTTGAAAGATGGTTTGGTGAAAAATACGACTACAAAAAATTAAAAACGTTTGGATGCGATGTGTATATGTTATCGTTCAAACATGATTCTGACAAGTTTAAGAGTAAAAGTGAAAAATTAATAATGGTAGGTTATTCACCATGTGGTTATAAGTTGTTGGACATAAATACTAAGGAGATACGTCTGTCACGTGATGTTGAGTTCTTCGAAAGTGCAATTGGTAATTCTGGACATAATAAATATACAAAAAACGATGATTTGTTTAAGGAAGTCACGGAATCCAACGTGGAAAATATTGAAGTTGATGGTGATTTAAATTTGGATTGTCTTCCACAGGAGGCGACTGCATGTGATCAAGCAGCAGGAAATATATACCTGGCTGAGGATGGCATCCCTTTGACGTTTGAGGAGGCGAGTGCAGCACCTGATAGTCTGATGTGGAGGGAGGCTATTTCATTTGAAATAAGTGCCCTGAATTCCAATCAGACTTGGAAGGTGACCAAACGTCCAAAGGAAGCCCCCACCATCACGTGTCGGTGGATTTTTAATAAAAAATATGATATTAATAATGAAGTGTTATATAAGGCTAGATTAGTTGCCAGAGGATGCCAACAGAAGAAAGGCTTCAACTTTAATGAAGTATATGCGCCGGTGGCGAAACTTTCGACTGTTAGGACCCTCTTGGCTGTTAGCAATAAATTAAAATTTTATATCGAACAGATAGATATCTGTAGTGCGTTTCTGAATGGTGTTCTCTCTGAGGATGTGTACCTCGAGATACCAGAAGGTATAGAAACGCAGGTTGATAAACGTACTAACATACTGAAATTAAATAGGTCTATATATGGTCTAAAACAGTCGCCGAAAGTGTGGAACAAACTATTTAATGAGTTCCTGTTGTCACTTGGATTTGTACAAAGCATGGCTGATGACTGTTTGTATGTGTTCAAAAATAAACACGATGGAACAATAGTCTATCTACTCACATACGTTGACGACGTCCTTATTAGTTCCAACAATAGAGAACAAATCACATTTTTTAAAAATAAAATTAATAAGAGATTTAAGTGTAAGGATCTTGGAAAGGTGAAAAAATATCTTGGTCTGAATATTAATTATAGTCGCAAAGAGGGCATACTGGAGATCGAGCAGAAGAATCTCATTGAGTCTGTTGCTAGGCGGTTTGGTGTTGATAAATGCGCACCCACCTACACACCCATTGACCCAAACTCCAATTGGATAGGGACCTCAATGCGTGTGATAGTGTGTTGAATAATAACTATCAACAGCTCGTGGGATGTTTGATGTACTTGATGCTAGGATCACGGCCCGATATTTGCTTTGCAATATCGTACTTCAGCCAGTTCTCCAGTCATGCCACAGACGAACATTTCAGATACTTATTGAGAGTCCTTAAATACTTGATGACAACAAAAGACAAAAAATTGGTATTTTCATATGAACTTAATAACAACGGCAATATAATCGAAACATATTCGGATGCCAATTGGGGTAATTGTGTTAACACAAGACAGTCTATCTCCGGTTACTGTGTCTTTGTTTATGGGTCGCTGGTGTCCTGGTCCAGTAAGAAACAGCCAACAGTAGCTCTGTCTAGCACTGAAAGTGAGTTGATCGCCATTTGCGATGCTACCACTGAGTCAATTTGGTTGAAGTATCTACTAGGTGATTTTTGCATTCAAGTTGATGACAGAGCTGTAATTTACGAAGATAATCAGAGTTGTCTGGCTATCTTGCACTCTAGAAAATGGAACACTTGCAGATCAAAACATGTGGACGTGAAGTACCGTTTTGTGTGCAATCACGTAAATTTAGATTTTAAGTATTCATATGTGTCAACTTCGTGACAGTTGGCTGATGTTTTTACGAAGGGCTGCCCGATGCCCAAATTTGATGTATTTTGTAAAATATTAAATTTATTGTAACTTTTTGTATATGTTTACCATCTGTGTCAGTATTTGTTATCGTAACCTTTTTGTATTATTGTTGACTTTTGTCATTTGTATTTTAATGACTTTACCAATTTAATAATTTGTTTTACCATTTTTTATCGTAATCGTATAATTATAATTTGAGGAGGCGTGTGAGAATTATAGCAAATTAAATTATATTCGAGATTATTATTCTCACGTATCATTTGTGGTGGCAACACTGTCGGTATGTTTTTTGTAATCTGTGATTTTAGTGTTTTGTACCAAACTGTGATAATGTTTAATCATACGCCTCTAGTCACTTTTTAATACTTATAATGTTAACATCTCCACCATTCTTCATGTGGAAATAAAAGTTTGTAAGTTAAGTGAATATTGTGTTTTTATTTATGTGTTCGTAATGTGTGCGTCTAGTCTTTGATCGATTGTGAAGATGTTAATTCATCAACGTTTGATGAGCGACAAGAGGCACACAAAATATATATTATCACAGTTGGGTTTCAAACATAAAATCACAGATTACAAATAATACTAAAAACAGTGTTACCACAACAAATGATATGTGAGAATAATAAGCTAACGTATAATATAATTTGCTATCATTCTCACACGCCTCCTCAAATTATAATTATACGAATTGTCAATATAAAACAAATTACTAAATTAACGACATAAAACTACAAATTGGTCATTACACAAAAAATGACAAAAGTCAACAACAACAAAAAATTACAACGTGAAAAAATATTAACATATATGGTAAATGTATACAAAAAGTTACAATAATTTTAACATCTGACAAAAAATGACAAATTTAGGCCTCGGGCAGCCCTTTGTGAAAACGTCACCCAACTGTCGCAAAGTTGGTACGTACGAATATTTAAAGTTTACATTTACATGATCGCATACAAAACGGTACTTTATGTCTACATGCTTAGACCTGCGAGTATTCCATTTACCCGAATGCAGGAGCGCCAAGCAACTCTGATTATCCTCATAAATCGTGGCCTTGTCTTTAACTTGAATGCAAAAATCAGTTAACAAATATTTAAACCAAATGGATTCAGTAGTGGCGTCGCATATGGCGATGAGCTCACTCTCAGTGCTAGATAACACTACAGTTGGCTGCTTTTTGCTGGATCAGGACACCAGCGAGCCATAGACAAAGACACAATATCCAGAGATTGACCATCTTGTAGTCAGACAATTTCCCCAATCGGCATTAGAATATGTTTCTATAATATTGTTATTATTATCATGTTCGTTTGTAAATGTTAGTATCTTATCTTTTGTGGTTACTAAATATTTAAGAACCCGTAGTAAATACCTAAAATGTTCATCAGTAACATGACTGGAAAATTGGCTAAAATACGATATTGCAAAGCAAATATCAGGCCGTGACCCTAGCATTAGGTACATCAGACATCCCACGAGCTGCTGGTAGTCGTTATTCAACACACTATCACACGCATTGAGATCCCTGTCCAATTGGAGTTTGGGGTCAATAGGTGTGTAGGTAGGTGTACAATTTTCAACACCAAAATGCCTCGCAACAGTCTCAATGAGACCTCTCTGCTCAATTTCCATAACACTTTCGTCACAATTGTGATTAATGTTTAATCCTAGGTACTTATTAATTTTTCCCAGGTCTTTACATTTAAATCTTTTATTAATTTCCTTTTTAAAATATGTAATTAGTGTTTGATTATTAGAGCTTATTATGACATCATCAACGTATGTGAGTAAATATACTATAGAATTATTATTTTTATCTGTGAATATATATAAACAGTCATCAGCCTTACTTTGTACAAAACCAAGAGAAACAAGGAATTCGTTGAACAATCTGTTCCACACCTTAGGCGACTGCTTCAGACCATAAATCGACCTATTTAATTTTAATACATTATTGTGTTTATTTATTTGTGTTTCTATACCTTCTTTTATCTCAAGATATACATCTTCCGACAGAATACCATTCAGAAAAGCACTACAAATGTCTATTTGTTCAATTTAAAATTTTAATTTGTTGCTAACTGCCAACAGTGTCCTAACAGTCGAAAGTTTTGCCACCGGCGCATAAACTTCATCAAAGTTATATCCTTTCTTCTGCTGACACCCTCTGGCAACTAGTCTGGCCTTATACAGGACTTTATTATTATTATCATATTTTTTATTGAATATCCAGCGACACGTGATGGTGGGAGCGCCCTTTGGACGTTTGGTCACCTGCCAAGTCTGATTGGAATCCAGAGCTTTAATTTCATCTGAAATAGCTTCTTTCCACATCACACTGTCAGGTGCAGCTATCGCCTCCGCAAACGTCAAAGTGATGCCATCCTCTGCAACATATATATAATTTGCTGTACCATCACGTCCAGTCGCCTCCTGTGGCAAACAATCCAAGTTCAAGTCACCATCTACTTCAATATTCTCCAAGTTTGATTCTGTAACTTCTTTAAAAATATCATCATCTTTTGTGTATTTATTATTATTATTTCCTATTTTATTTTCAAAAAACTCAACATCTCGTGACAAACGTACTTCTTTTGTATTTGTGTCTAACAATCCTTATCCACAGGGTGAGTACCCTACCATAACCAATTTCTCACTTTTATTTTTATATTTATTAGAATCGTGTTCGAATGACAACATATATGCGTCGCATCCAAATGTTTTTAATTTTGTGTAGTCATATTCTTCATTAAACCACCTCTCAAAGGGGACAAAATCCTTATTTGTGGGACATCTACTCACTATATAGGCAGAGCACAATATGGCTTCTGACCAATAGATCTTGTCAAGACAACTATCAAATAACATTGTCCTCACCCTTTCACAAAGTGTCCTGTTCATCCTCTCAGACTTCCCATTCTGCTAGGGACAGCCACCAACTGTAGGTTCAAAAATTATTCCCTTCTCAGCACAATATGACTGGAAGGTTGTATTTGTGTATTCTGTGCCACGATCACAGCGGATTCTTTTTACATTATATCCAAATTTATTTGAAACCATTTCGTGATATTCCCTAAATTTCATGAACGCTTCCGTTTTACTCGTCAGTAGGCACACACAACAAAAATTGGAATAATCATCTATAAATTTCATGAAATATTTCGCTCCTTTATATGAAGGAGGATTTATCGGACCACAGAGATCAGTATGCACCAATTCCAGAGGCTTTTTAGTTTTTCTTTCATGCCTCAGGAATGGTTTTCGTCTCTGTTTCCCCATAACACAGGGTTCACACAACAATCTGCGGTTGGAGTCAACGTTCGGTATTAAACCTCTGTTTGACAACAACTTAACATCATTAACGTTCAAATGAGCAAGGCGCCTATGCCACACAGTCAGTGGGTGGGCTCGATTCATCCTGCAACGTCAGATTGCACAACTGACTTGACATTTAAAAAAAATCAATCATGTACAAATCTGAGTCCACGCTAACCCCAGTGGTTACAATTTTCCCACTGCAGCGTTGGATGATCTCAACTGATTCCTCTCTAAACAGAGTATCAAAACCCGACTTGCTCATTCGTTTCACAGAAAGCAGATTTTGTGGCAGCTCCCGAGCATACCTTAAATTCTTTAATTCAATTACAATTCCATTTAAAAGTTTTAATTTCACCATACCCACAGACGTGACGGAAAGCAAGACTCCCTTTTTCGCAACACAAATATTATGAGGGTGAATCAATTCGATGTACTCACTGAACAGGTTAATATCATTTATAAAATGAATTGTGCATCCACTATCGACAACAAATGTGGTTCGAGGGATTAAACTATCATCTTTATTACTCTCAAAATCATCAATTTTATTACTATTACTACCATTAATCGTGAAACTAAAGCCCATTTCAGAGCATTCATTATTAACATTATTATTACCATTGCACATCTGTGCAGAATTCCTACTAGAATTACTATTACGATCGTCAGATCTACTAAAATTATTATTATTGTGATTATGATTGTGACTGTGATTGTGATTTTCGTAGTTATTATTATTCCTATTCTTAACAAAACAATTACAAGCTATATGCCCAATTTTGTTGCAGAAATGACATTTGATCTTAGACTGACCACTATCATTACTACAATTACGACCATTATTATTATTTTGTGAACCTAAATTGTGATTATTATTACTAAAATTTCGACCTTCAACATCAGAAGACGAATTGTGAAAATTATTATTATTATTGTGAACTCTTCCTCGATTAAAACCACGATTATTGTTTCGATTTTGTGACCAGCCACGATTGAAACGATTATTAAAATTAAGAGAATTACGACCGACATTGTTATGGTTACCAAAGAACAGATTCTCTTCACCAGCAACAGGTACTGATGAAGGTTTTAGTGACACAGGATTCAGAGAATTACCTCTAACAGTCGACTTGCTATCCGAAGAAAGTTCACGCTGGAAACTGTTCAGCCTCATGAACACTCCATCCCAGGTGACAACTTCTGCATCCTCCAGAACAACTTTGATCGGACGAAATTCGGCGGGCAGCGATCTCAGCAACACTAGGATAAACTGCTTCACATTGTCAAGTCTCCCAGTTCGGCCAAACGACGACATCGAGCACAAAAATCAAGAAGATACTTCTGCAAATCAGCACCAAAAACATACCATTTAGCATACAACTCTCCTCGTAAGTCCATCAGCGTCTGGTCATTTCCGTTATCAATTAAATTAGTCAACACTTGAAACATTTCTTTCGCCGTCATGTACATTTGTATGATCTCCAGGTACTCGTCAGTCACATTATTAGTGATCAGGAACATCGCCTTCGCATTTTCCTTCGACCAAGTATCTCCCCTATTACAAACAGTCGGTAAAGAATCAGTTATTATATTACCCAACAATTTTTTTGCCAACAACAGCTCCATCCAGAACTTCCAGGTTCTGCCATTTTGCCCATTAAACGGCTCAATATTATTCAGCTTCCTAACGTCCATCTTGATGACAGGTAACGACTATCAGTTGCACTGCAAACAGCAATTTCAGCAACTACCAGATACGCCAACCAACGAATCAACTCGAACAAGATCACAGGAACAGCGAGAAGCGAACATATTAGAAGACGAAAAATAAATTAGAAGGCATGGTTACTATTTGGAAGAAGCAATCAGGATTCGACAGCACAACATTGACAACTCAGAACAATGGCGACCACGTTGACATCCAGGTAACTGGGCCCATAACCTGTGAAGAAATAGGAATTATCAACTGGTCGAACTAGACGAAAATGATGACGAAAGACTTTAGTTGAACGATGACATCGAAAGAAGATCAAACATACATATTACAAACACATAAATAATACACCAAATATTCACTTTCACAAACTTTTATTTTCACACAAGATGGTGAAGATGTTAATTCATCAACGTTTGATGAGCGACAAGAGGCACACAAAATATATATTATCACAGTTGGGTTTCAAACATAAAATCACAGATTACAAATAATACTAAAAACAGTGTTACCACAACAAATGATATGTGAGAATAATAAGCTAACGTATAATATAATTTGCTATCATTCTCACAGTTTCAGTCAAGAAATAGTGAGTGAGATCTTTAAAACCCCTCGCAATCAATCTAGCTTTCGGTATGTGAATGCCTAGGTTGTTGGGTTTTGTGGTGAAACACCACTTTGTGTCTACCAACCTCACATTCCTTTCCTTTGGGACAACTTCCCAAATGCCCATATCAGATAGTGAATTCAACTCGTCTGTGATTGCTTGAAGCCATTCTTCCTTAAAGGGTTGTTTTCGACATCCTCCCATTTCTGAGGAATATGGTCCACAATGTAATTTTTATATCGTGATTTAAATAAGTTTAATATGACTGGAGTATCTATAATATTATCATTATGTTGTGTATTATCTTTATTATTATCATATATATTATTTAATTGTTTTATATTTCTTGTTTCATCAAATCTGACATCGCAAGTGACATGCGATTTCTCCATTAATGGGTCCCATATGCAGTACCCACTATAGGTATACCCTACAAAAATTCCTTTGTAGGATCTTTGGGTTAATTTTGGATGTTCTGTATTGGCACTTTTTCTTTTATTTTTAGTGGCTTGTTGTTGACGGACCTCTATGGGGATGTGCCTGTGAGCAAGAGACCCAAAAACTCTCATATTAGACAAGTCCGGCTTTGTGCCGTAAAACATCTCAAAAGGGTTTTTTTTGTCTTTGTTGGCCCTATTTGAGCTCCTGTTTATAATATAAACAGCCGTCACAACAGCCAATGACCAAAAACTGAAATCTAAATCAGAGTCGAATAGCATAGCCCTCGTCCTAGCCATAATTGTCTGATTATGCCTTTTGGCCATCGCATTCAACTCCGGTGAATATGGGACAACTGGCTTGAGGTTTACGATGTTGTTCTCACAGAATGATTTCATATTTGAGTCAAGATATTCCCTAGCATTGTCACATCTTAATGTGGCTATAGGGTGATCTGGGAATTTCGAATTTAATTTCATATATAATTTTTTGAATTCTTCAAAAACCATGGATTTTTTTTCGATAGTGGAAATAAAAGTGTATTTTGTGGCATGGTCCACGAAAATTAAAACATATTTTTCACCATATATGCCTGGTGAGAAGGGGCCCATTGTGTCTGATGAAACAAGCTCGAGTTTCCACTCAGGTCGTGTGCGAGTTTCATTGTGCCCTAATCTTCTAGAGTTGGCTTTTACACATACCTCACAAACACTGAACTCATCATCACGAAAAGTAATTCCATTTGGAATACGTCTTGAGACCTTTGTCAAGAACTTTAAGTTTTTCCCTGACAGGTGTCCTAATCTCCTATGCCATATTAGATTTTGTCTAGTTTTGTAGTTTCTGTACTCTCATTAGACTCTTGCGTGTCACTTGTTATATTATTATCATTTATTATATTATTATTTATGTTTGTTCCTATATTCTCATTCATTTCATTTCTATCATCATTCACTTCATTTTGTTGTGGATTATTATTATCATTTATATCATTAGGGTTTATTATATTATTTTGTTCTTTATTGTTATTAATTGTTTTGTTTTGTGTTGTATTGTTAATGTTCTCTTTATTCTCCTCCTGACTTTCCTCTATTACTTCCTCTTCTATTTCATATTCCAT
Source organism: Ericerus pela (assembly GCA_011428145.1). Taxonomy (NCBI): domain Eukaryota; kingdom Metazoa; phylum Arthropoda; class Insecta; order Hemiptera; family Coccidae; genus Ericerus; species Ericerus pela. Next base: position 24,880 of record WOFM01000150.1, on the reverse strand, counting down.
CCATTCATCTTGGGAATTTATATTGGGCATACATGCTAATTTGTTTGATTCATTATTATAAAGACATATTTTATTTAATTCATTTTGGTCTTCTATAATATTAACGGCGGACTCTGGTACAATTTCTTACTGGACCATGTACACGCCTCTTATTTTTGGGGCTGAAAAAATGACTTCGTCCGTACCTCGGACGTATATGTGCGCTGCAGAGAAATTATTGATCTATGCCAAGCGCTCTAATTTTCTGTGATTTTTATTCCTGACATTAAATCTACATTTAAAGATGGTACGTAGTGTACGTTTTTGAGTCTTATGACTGTTTGGTTTCTCTCTGAGTTTTCCACTCTGATGAACATGGTACCTATATGTGTCGCAATTCGTAGTGTGTCCTGGATAGCACACTCCAGTTTGATCGGTTTCTCGAACATTATCGGGTTGGATAATTTTGATAAGTCTGAGATTACATGAGCAACAGCTCCACCATCTAACATTATTCTTTTAGTTAGGGGGACATAATCTGAGTTTGACTCTTGTTTTATATCTTTAGATGTAATTAGGTTTATTAGTTTATTATTGTGTGTGTTTATTTGGAATCAAGATTCTTATATCTCAGCATCATGGACCATTGAACGTCATTTTCTTTTTTATTTTTATTATTATTGTTATGGTTATTATTTCGTCCGTATCTTGTGTTTTGTGCAGGACCATCTAATTTATCTTGGGGTTTTATACCCTCTTTATTTGACAGACATACCTTTGCTATGTGTCCTTTGCCATGACACTTAAAGCATACTAGTGTATTCAAATTTGGCAAAGCATTTAGATTTTGGTTGATGTTATATGTTTTATTATCGTATTTATTATTATTATTTTGAGACGTTTCAGATTGTTGGTTATTATTATTATATGTCGTTTTCCCCTGATCTATATTCTGACTGTGATATTGATTTCTATGATTATATCTATTGTAATTTTCTCCATATTGAAATCTCTGATTCTTATTATTATGGTTGAAATTACGGAATTTATTATTATTAGTTTTTTACTTTTTTTTGTCATATAACCTATCCGATCTTTCAATTAACATGGCATGGAGTGTTTCAATTGTTTTCTGGTCCTGACTTAGTGTATTGAACTCCAGCCTTGTCATGTCATAATCCATACTTAACGATATTAAGAGTTGTTCTATCTCTTCCTGTTTGTCCAGAGGTTTTCCACAGTCCCCTATTTTTTGTGCAGATCTCGAAAAAACGTCTAAATAACTTCGCATATTACCTTCACTGTTAAATTTTAATCTTTGGAAGGCTTGTTTCGCATTAAAATCCATGAAATAATAATTAATTAACTTAAAATTTTTTACGTATCTTATATTTTTTTGTTCACTTTGGCAGTTTTCTTTAATGTTTTCTGCTTCTTTCATACCCAGTTGACACCAACTTCGATGATTCTACGTAGGAACTTTTCTATTTTTGATTTCTCTTACTTCTTTTTATTCTCCGGAACACAGCATGAGCAGTTACTAACTATTTTTAACTTTGTATATTGATTTGTCGAACCATAGGATCCTTTTGATCTGCTTTCTCAACTTCTTGACTTTGACATTTTCACTGGCACCATTTACTGTTGTTTTCTTTGATTTCGTATTTTATTTTTGATTCACTCAAATTAAACTTTTAAGTTTTCAGGATTTTCACTTTTATTTCACTGAAACGAACTTTGCGTTCACAAATTTTACAAATTTCCTACCACTTTGTATGGAGGTATCACACGGCACTAAGCCTTTTTTCACTTTGCGTGAAACACAAAAAAAACGAACTTTTAATTAATTACACGATCAACACATTTTAATTACTTTTACTTATTTTCCGATCTTATGCTCTGCCTACCATATTGAGGTGAGTTATGATCTTTTGATGCGAAAAAGATAGAAACGAGTTATCATCTTTGAAAAAGATTTATTCACATCATCAGAACAACGATTGACGAGTGGAGAACATTCTCCGTCGAGCAGTGGCGGAAAAAGATTGTGTCAGCGATCAGTGTCGCCACATGTGAAAAATCACATACAGTGTTAGTCAAAGTTTAGGTTATGTGTTCATGAGGGAGTGAGGGAATCATATCCCGACATTTTTGTTGTTATATTTGTTGTTATATTTTTTGTTCTTATAATTGACTTATTCTCATAACTTGACTCTTAAAACGCAAATTGTTTTCAAAATTATTATATATCTGTTCTCAATTCCGTTCATGTAGGTGCTGGATAATATAAAAATATAAGAAATTTTTAAACACTTGCTCAAAATCATGAATATAAATTGAATTTTCTTTGACATCACTTGTAGAAATATTTTATTATCACTGAATAAATTCTATTGAGGAATGATAAATAATTTGTTGAATAGTTTTGCTTTAAAGATGTGGTACTGTAAATTTGAAATTAAAAATAACATTGAAGAAAATGTGGATGATGGTATATAAAGTACTGCGCTGGAATAGATCAATACTCTCTGTCGGTTTGTGTTTTCTATTCACAATCACGATTGACCACAATCTTCTTGCAGACTAAAATGATGAATTTTTTTAAAATATAAGGGAGGATGTCAATCAGAAGAAGGAAGATATCATAATTTAATCAAGTATAAAATTGTACAAAACAAAACATAATAATACATCACGAAACAACAAAAACATACTTAATAATAGTAAAAAATCAATCACACTATTCAACCATCGTCCTTTTTTGCACTATACCATATTCCAGAATGGACCACTTTTTCAATAATTATTGTGCAAAATATGGTGAAATTGCTATATAACTCATTTAACGATATAATTATTAGAAAAGTAGCCTTTCCTGGAATGTCCCTTGCATTATACACTATTATTGCAAATGTATTAATTTTGATAAACAAACAATTTGTAATAATAATTGTTTTCTTACTGTTCATCTAACTGTCCAACTTCTCCACCAGCAGCTTCTTCAAATTCATCGGGTCCATTGAAATAGTTTCTTATGTGATGACGATCTTGTTGAAGCTCACGTAGCTGTTCACTTTATATAGAAAATGATGAGTATTAATATGAACGTATAGAACAACGATGAAATAGAACAAACGTATAATTATTGCAATAATTTCTTTCTTATTAGCTCTGTTTGATAGGACTACACCAACTTACACAAACCTACACCAGGAGGGCGATTCCACAAATGTAGAAATGTTTTGTGACTTTGCGCCAAGCTTTACTTGAATATTTGTGGAATACCCCTACCGGTGTAGGTTGGTGTAAGTTAGTGTAATCCTATCAAACAGAGCTATTGTCTATCTAACTGTCCAACTTCTCCACCAGCAGCTTCTTCAACTTCATTGTACTGTCCATCGAAATTGTTTCACATATGATGACGATATTGTTGAATCTCACGTAGCTGTTCAATGTGTATGTAGAAAATGATAAGTATTAATACTAACATATGGAGCGACGATGAAATAGTATTACAGAATAATAATTGATTGCTTACAGTCTTTCTAACAGTCAAAATTCATCAGGATTGTTGATGTTATAATGCATGGCAACTATCTCTTCTCTGTTAAACAGTTTAAGACGTAATTAATATTGAACGAAGTATGAAATTTAAATACATTTACGTACACTGAAATAGTTCGCATCTACTTACTCTAGATTCCATTCTGCAACTCTTTGTTATAAAATCATTTCACCATCCTCAATTTCTCTCCTGAAATTCGCATCTTTGGTACTACTGTGATGGTACTTGATTTTGGTGCAAGTGTGGAAACAGGTAGTGAAGTTGGTTTTGTAACAGCTTTTTGTTTTTTTGAAAGAGAGGTGTTGGGAGTAGGTAATGCAGCAGATGACATTTGTGGTTGTTGTTTTGAAGTGGACTGGGACTGTACATCTAACTGTCCAGCAAAAGTATCAGGTTGGGGCCTTTGGGATTAGATTTTGCTTCTTCAACTCCCTCTGTAGAAATTGCATCATTGGAGGAAGTAGATTGTCTGCTTCATGAACTTCCTGTGTATATAGTGCAGCTGAAACTACTTTGTCTATTTTTAGAGCATATTCACCATTTTCATTCTCAGTGGGAGCACCACAGTAGTTTATTTGCTAAATAGAAAAAAAAATTGGTTGATGCAAATGGGGATTCAAAACATCGCAATAAGACAGGGTAGAATAGTAATATTTATGTCGATCTTTATGATGAATTAGAATGTTATAGACTTGGATAATAGGTTCTACTATCACACTGTCCACAACAATATTATATAAACTCATGTTTGAATTAAAAGTTCAACATATAAATGTAATTACTATAAATTATAATTAATACATCATTCTCAGAACGGATTTTGAATATAAACTGCCTTTTTGATGATAAAAGTTCACTAATTAGTGAATAGTTAACGTGACTTATGTACACAATGAGCACTGTTGTCCACCATAACCCGAATAGAGACCTCAAGTTGTTCACAATGGGCGTGGCTAAATGGCCCACCGATTTTTTTTTGGTCATGTGATCGTCCACTATAGTTGCGCAACCGTTCCCCGACGATTTGATTGCGAATGCAGCCCCAACCATTCCTCAGACCAGCAAGAATTTATGTTACTACAAATTTAGCCAATTTCGCGGGAAGGGGATTTCTAGAGACAATTTGAAGTTTAGCTCCGACTACATGAATATTGTCAAAGGAAGGAATTTCAGTGAAGATATATAATCCATTCGAAGTATATAATATAATGTATTATTTATCTATAGTGAAGATCCTGTATCTCTATTCGTATTAATTCGTAAATGTTTGATTCATCGTTCGATTCATATCAAATATTAATTTTTCTAATTTTTTTTTTTCATTTTTCTCTTTGAAAACGACATCTTTTCTACAAGACATCTACATACTAGCTTATCCGATCATATCCGACTTGCGAATCATTATTCACGGTCCACAAATGGTAAGATACTAAGATTATTTTGTAGTTACCAATTGTCATTCATTGTTGTGGAAGGTTTCTTCTGTTCATCGGTGGCCTCTATGAGGTAATATTTGCTTGTTTTGAAAACAAAATCGATTAAATATCTTTCTTTTTCTCCTGACAATTCTGTATGTTTATGTTGAAAATATGTTTGTATTTGCTCCCTTCAAGCGTCTTGTTTATGAGACAGTTCTTGCGTCATCATTTGCTTGCTTGAAAGTTTACTAATTTTTTTAGGATATTCGAAATTGGCTGAAGAAAAAACCTATTTCGTCTAGCTCCAACTTAGCTGTGAAGCAATCGCTATTCTCCGTAAAAAAAAACAAGTCCCGAATTATAGACCCTGATTCAGATGAAGACAATGATACTATATGCAGTCGAAGTAACTTAAAAATCCTATAAATTTGTCGATTTTTTTCGTATCTATTTGTTCAATTTGTTCTTTCAAATTTAGAGAGGAAAATAACGATTGAGTCAATTTCAAAGAAAAGAAAAAAACGTATTATTGATTCATCCGACGAAAGTGACGAAGAAAAGAATGCGAAAAAATCTAAAAAACCTGGTTCGTGGAAAGTTTCCTTTCTCTGTTGATATAAAAATAAGGTTATAATTTATGAAATCAAACTTCTTCAGATACCGAGAAAAACAAAAAACCGCTTCGAATGCAAATTTCAGATTCGTCATCTGAAGATGTTTCCCCACCTAAATGGCAACAGTCTCCGTTCAAACCCAAGTCAAAACCACAAAGTTTGTATATTTTTTCATCTTATTTATTACGTTTGACTAACTGACGTGAAAATAAAAAATAATTTCTCTGTTTTTAGGTAAACTTGAAAAGTTGGAATTTACTTCAAAATTCTTTAAAGAAACATCAGCAAACGATGTTTTTGGAAATGAACCAGTGAAACGAAATGACAATAAACTGAAAAAAATGCAAGAAAAATTAAAATCTGTTAGTTTTAAATTTTATTTTAGAATCTGTTTGTTTTCTTTTCTTAATGATTGACAAATTTTCAGTTTAAACCAGTTAAAGCTGATTCGAAACTCGACGATGATGCAGAATTTGAAGCAGCATTAGTTCAACTTGATGAAATAGGAGATAATTGGGCTAATTTAACTACTACGACTGAAAAAAAACTAGCCTCTGATGCTGTTATAAGTTGTGAATCCCGTGACGAGAGAAACTCTGTTGAGGTTAATGAAGCTTTTCGAACTTCCATAATACGAAAAATAATGATTGTTTCGAATTGCTTATGTTGTTTGTGTTGTTTTTCATGAAAAATTGTTTGTCTCTTCTAGGATGTAGGGAAAAAAACTGAATTGCCAGATTCTCTGTCTTCTGGCTATTTTAGTGCAGATTCAACTGTTTTGTCATCCGATTCTCAAACGATTGACCAAAGCGATACTAAACTGAACCCCTCTGTTACCATTAATAAACTTGAAGACGAAAATATTCTGAAAAAATCAAATAAAAAAATTGTTGAAGCAAACGTTAAACACAAATTATCGACTGTTGAATTCCAGAAAAAAAATGAAAGATCTACAGTTATTAAACCAGCTAATGAGATCAGTACGAGCATAAAATTGTCTGGACCAACTTCTGACAGCTTTTCTTTGTGGGTAGAAAAGTATAAACCACAGTCATCAAAGAAAATAATTGGTCAACAAGGTGAAAAAAGTAATGTGAATAAACTGATAAACTGGTTAACGAATTGGTACAAAAATAATGTTGGATCCAAAAAGGTTTCCTTCGTTCCTGGTAATTAATTTTAAAACCATATAATTTATTATTTCTTTTTATTCAATTATTAATTTATTGTGGGATGTTTAAATCAACAGGTGGTTGGAATAAAGATCCAACGGGAGCTTGTTTCAAAGCAGCTCTATTATCAGGCCCTCCTGGAGTCGGTAAGAATTCATTTCAGTTAATTTAGGTAATTGGTTTTCTACAGACTGTATTTATTAAAAATTATATTCCAGGTAAAACCACTACGGTGTCTCTAGTTTGTAAAGAATTGGGTTTCGATTTGGTGGAATTTAACGCATCTGATACCAGATCAAAAAAATTACTTCAAGAAGAAGTATCTGAGTTACTGAAATGTACTTCTCTTTCACCTTTCTTTTTGAAACCAAGTATGTTATTATTTCGATTCAGTTTATATTAAATGCTAATTTTGAATAAATTAAAACTGGCATTTTTGTAGGCACTGAAAACATCGCAGTTACCAAGAAACATGTTCTCGTCATGGATGAAGTTGATGGTATGGCTGGCAATGAAGACAGAGGAGGCATTCAAGAGTTGATTCAACTCATAAAGTTCTCAAAAATTCCTGTAATTTGTATGTGTAACGATCGTAATCATCCTAAAATCAGAAGTCTAGTGAATTATTGTTTTGACTTACGGTTTTCGAGACCCAGAGTTGAGCCAATTAAGGTTTGATCTCATCAATATCACCCTTCTCAAAGTGTTTTTTGAAATATTGCGTATTATTATTTTCAGGGCTACATGATGAGTGTGTGTTTCAAAGAAAAATTACAATTATCATCTGAAGCATTGGTAGACATTATAACCAGCGCTAACAACGATGTAAGATTGGTATTAAATCATCTGTCCATGCTCGCAGCTGACAAGAATTCCCAAAATTTGGAGGCAGCCAAAAAATATGTAAAACTGGTAAATAAACGTTTATTTATCCGTTGCTAAAGAAATTCTGTGTCTGAATATTTATGTAGATTTTTATTTTTTCAGAGTGCTTGGGATGTTCTCCGCAAAGTTTTTTCTAAAGAGGACCATAAAAAAATGTCTATACATGATAAATGGGATTTATTTTTCTTCGACTACAATATTGCGCCATTATTCGTACAAGAAAATTATCTTTCGATCAAACCGTTGAATGTTCAGTAAGTGTATCGTATTCGCTTAATATTTTCTCATCACCGACGTTCATTTTTCTGGCTATGTTTGTTTGAAGTGCTCAAAATAATAAGAAGAAAATGGAATTATTTGCTCGTGCAGCACAATGTATTAGTATTGGCGATAAAATAGACCTTCAAATACGTAAAAATAGTTCTTGGTCACTTTTGCCCACTCAAGTAATGTGACGTTTTTCATCACTTATGAAATACTTTTCATGTTTTTGCCGGACTGATCGGAAAATATTGGTAAACAGGCAATCTTCGCAAGTTACGCTCCAGGCGAGATTCTGGAAGGTTACTGTTCTGCTCAAATAAATTTTCCTACTTGGCTTGGAAAGAATTCAAAACAAGGCAAAATTGATAGACTGTTACAAGAAATTCAAATACATACCAGATTGAAGTAAGTTTTATTTTCAAACAACCAGGTTGGATCTGATCGATTTTTATCAAAGTTTAGTGCATTTTTATCAAAAAAAAAAGCAGTTATTACTCTGTACCTACTTAATATTGAATTATGTTTCATTAATCCGTGGTAAGCCTGAATAAATGGAAAGGTATTTTAATGCCTTTATAGGTTCAGTTATGTATTGAAAAAAAAGCTGAAATGTATACTTCGATTGACCAAAAAGTGTTTTAAGATAACTTTACCTATGAAAATTAATCACGAACCTCATTTTTTCGGCGGCGACAGCTGCATTAGATTTTAGAAATTGAGTAATTTTTCAAAACGTAGATCAATACGATCCAGCCTTGATACTTTCGTTACTCGAAAAAATTAATTTCGAATATATTTTGACGACTATTTGCCTATAACTTTCTGCTTTATTTTTGTTTTACAGAATATCAGGTAGCAAAGAATCTATTAATTTAGACTATGCCCCGTATTTGAAAAATCGTATCCTGGGCCCGCTTGTCAAGCACGGTTCAGATGGTGTTAAAGATGCTCTAAATACTCTGCATGAATACGATTTGTTGAAAGAAGATCTTGATAGTCTTCAAGAAATTTGTCAGTGGCCAAATAGTCTGAATATCAATCTGGAGAGCAAAGTAAACAAAGTCATAATCAATATAACATGTTAATTTTTGTGCACTTTCTTGACGCTTTTGTTAATTACATTCAGGTTAAGAGTGCTTTCACTAGAGCCTATAATAAAAATCCTCCTGTGCGACCATATTCTCTTACAGCACTCGTGAAAAGAGCCAGTGCTGTCGATAGTTTGCCTGACGATGAGGAGGATGCTGAGGAGGCTGAAAAGTCGGATGATGATTCTGACGCCATGATTGTTGTACGTTTTATTTTATTTTTTGTTTCGAATGATTTCCATCATTTTTAAATAATATTTGTCTATTTTTAGATGAAGAAACCAGCCACCAAAAAAGCCGATGTTTCCACAGCTTCTACCTCCAAAACTAACGCAAAAATGAATTTATCTCAAATTAAACGACCCCGTAAAAAATGAAATTTTCGCTGGCTGTCACCATGCAATTTGATCAACTTGTGCTAAGGAGACACTTCGACATATTAATGGAAATAACAGATGCATCGAAATAGCAGGTACTTTGTTCCGTACTGAAATATGTGTTCCGAGAATATTTAGCTATCATTTTTTGTGGAATTTAATTCTTTCAAAGGCGTAAAGATTTTAAATTCTTGACGGTTGTTAAAGAACATATTTTTACTTTCCATTTCGTCTACCTATTTGTCAAATTATGTTGTGTTTTTTGTTTGTTTATCAGTTTATGACTGCATTAACAAAATCATTGTCGCTTTATTTTTTAATTTTCTTTGTGTATTAATAAAAATAAATCATAAATCCTAAATCATAATTTGTATGAATTGGGTTGTATAAAGTATTCTACGATTCTACCCTCCTCTCTTCCGCTCAACTTTAGCTAATAAATGGCTATCTAAACCGAGATCTGTACTTCCGACATATTATTGGTTCACATTCTTATAAGTTTTCCGTTTTTGTCAATTTTTACTTATTTTCGTCTTTCAGACGTTTTGGTTCTTTTGTTGCCGTCAGGTCAGTGCTCGCTTAGATGTGGCAGAGTTTGTAAATTTCGAACTTTAAACCAACCCCCCTACCATTATTGTGACAAATTTTTCATTTCGTTTTTCGACATATTTATCGAATATTCGTTTATGTGTGTAAAATTATGAACAAAAAAAAATCTCCGTCGAAAAAAGGAAAAGCGGCGGCAGCTAAACCGGCGGCAGCCCCTGCTACCGGAGGTGGTGGTAATATTCCGGATGTTGTAATTGCAAAATTATTGGATCGAAAAAATTTTTCATTTTATAAAGGTAGGATCGATATAATTTTTGTCTTGTATCATTTTGATTTTGCTCTCCTCTCTCATTAAATTTATGGTACGTTATGTTTTCCGTAATACAGATTTACAGAACTTGGAATGCAAAGCACCCTCAAATTTTTCTAAACAATGTGTACTATCAGCAACAGAAATCCATTGGCTTGTGAACAAATTACGCGAAATTGTGGCTGTTGAACCCATTATGTCCGACTTACCTGCTCCAGCAATGATTGTGGGTTCGTGATTTTCGATATTATTAATGAAATAAATTTTTTTTCTTCTCTGTATACATTGAACTATTATTTTGCAGGTGATATTCACGGACAATTTCGCGATCTTCTGTTAGTATTGGATTGTATTAGGACCCCTCCGACCATGAATTATTTATTCCTAGGGGATTACGTCGATAGAGGAGAATATTCTTTGGAATGTATTTCTTTACTAATGGCATATAAAATAAAATATCCCAAAGGAGTAATTATGCTTCGAGGAAATCACGAAGCAGCTAGCTCTACCAGAGCTTACGGGTTTTACGTAGAATGTAAGTTTATGCTCAATGTTTAATTTTTACTTTCTAATTACAAAAATAAGTCTCGGAATTAATTCCGAACTAAGGGAAAATGATAATTTCAAGTTCTTCTGGTTTTATTGCATGGTTTCAGCGATTTTTAAAAATTATTACAGAATGTACATAGTTTGACGAAATTGAAAAAACTGTTGTGGAAATGTTTCTATTTATTCTAGGCCAAACGCATAGAAATAGATTTAAAAACGTTTACGTTTGATTTAAAAAAAAAAAGAAAAACTTATTCGTATCGTTTTTTATAAATTTAAACCCCGTGGAGTGCAATTCTAAAATTAGATTTAACGAATCGTTATTTGATTGCGCTAAGGCCTTGTAAAGTTGAGAATATGAAAATAAATAGAAATATAAAAGCCAAAAAAGTTGATAATCTGTTGAAGTAAATCGTGTTCGTTGACCTTTTATTTAATTAAGTAATTTCTTGATCATTGACAAAAAGTTATTAAAAAATCATTCTGAAAAACGCTAGCTGCTGCAATTTTTTTTTCAAGGTCGACAATTTGAGCCGCATAATTAGGCGAGTTGAATTTAATTAGAGTCTAAAATTTTATTTTCATATCTAGAATTACAGACTAAGTGTGGAAGTTTCTGTTTGACTTATAAACCAAAACTGAAGAAAATTTTTTCTTTGTGTAATGATTTATAATTGCTTTGAAAATCATAGCTCTCTCAGCAGAGCATTAGTAACATGCCATCGGAGAGATTCTAGTATTTCACCTGTCATACGCACAATTTCATACATGACGGATCTGCATTTAGAAAAAGAATTGATTTTTGAAACAAGTATTTCTGGAAGTATTTCATTACTATAAGGTAAATTGTTATCAATCAATTTACTTTAAAATCAATACAAAAGAAATTTAAAAATTCAATGAAAACTTTTTTCTTAACTTTTTGAGGTGCTGCACTCCACCTGATTAAGTGCGCAAAACATCTAAATCTATGATTTTTCAAAACAAAGCCCCTCTAAATACTAAAGCAATGCATTTCTACTCCCACATAAAAACTAGTTCAAAAATTGTGCATTTCATTTAACAGGTAATGTTCGGTTCCCAGGATCAGATTTATGGCAAAATTTCATGAAACTTTTCAACACACTACCAGTGGCAGCGACCGTAGCAAATAAACAAATTTTATGCATGCACGGAGGTTTAAGCCCTGATTTACATACTCTGGATGACATTTTTAAAATAAAAAGACCATCTGATATTCCACCTAAAGGACTCCTCACTGATCTCATGTGGGCTGATCCAGACAAGGTATCTTAATTAACTGGAAACCTTAAATTCTTTTAATATTTTTCGAGAGCAAATGAAAATCCGTAGAATTATTTTGAAGGATGAAATGGGGTGGAATCCTAATATTGATCGAGGTATTTCTTACACATTCGGTGCTGATGTTGTTGCGAAATTCACTAAAAAACATAATTTGGCTTGTGTTGTTCGTGCACATCAGGTAACGTATTCAAAATTTGTATCAATCGAATCGAGTATCTTAATACTTACATTACCAAAATCATTATCAGGTCGTGAAAAACGGCTTTGAATTCTTTGCGAAAAGAAAACTTTGCACTTTATTTACTGCTCCGAATTATTGTGGTGTGTTCAAAAATGATGGCGGCTGTATGAAAGTGGAGCCAGGGTTGAAAATTACTGTCATTCGACTTTTCGTAAGTGATTGTTTTATAACTCCAGACTTCAGAGAGAATTTTGCAAATAATTCAAGTTTAAATTCTGTATTTCAGTTCAAACATAAGGAAAATGCAGATGTTAACAAACGTTGTGAAAGTCTGCCGGTTAATTTGAATCCACAAGAAAAGTAATCTAAATGGCCCGTTTTTGATTTTGGTTGTAAATCAACATTATAGAAAATTTTGAATTAAACAGTTATTCATTCTTTTTTGTCGTCAATAAATCTGATTTGAAGTTTGAAATATACATTCTCAATTTCTGACTTATCACGAAATAAGATAATCAAATGAAGCGGAGATTTGTTATAAATTTATCATATTAATTTTTAGTCAGAAATTCTTTTTCTACAAATGCAACCGAGAAAGTTTTCCAATTGTAAGCTCAAATTAATGACTAAATTTTGAAGACTTTTTTAATGTAAAATGTGTAAAGTAATTTCTTATTCGTTTTTAAAATACACGATTTAAAAAAAAAATTATTGCCTCATTTAGAATAGGACCAATCGTTTCAGATTTTTGGTAGTTTCTAATTTTATATTCATCAGTCATCTGATAACATACTAAAATAAAATTTCCCTTTAACCAAAAACTAATAAGCAATTGTCCATAACAACCGTAACAAAAAAGTTGAAACTATGACGACAGAGACAGCCTTCCTAACGTTCTGACGATAGTTGGGTAGAGTCAGATCGCAATTTTCGTCCAATAATTACGAAAATTGGTAAGAACATTTGTATTAAGCCAAGGACCAGACGTATTGATTTTGTTGTGGATTGGCCGGACGGTTCTTCCAGTACCGCCATTTTTGTTTTTATTTTGGATATAAAATACTAAATTTTGCACCAATATCTACGAAATTCGGAATTAATATATATTACAAATTACTGTAGTATGCTACAAATTGTGACGCAGGTCGGCTGAATGGTATTTCCGGTAGCACTATTTTTGTTTTTATATTGGTCTTGAAATGCGAAATTTTGGAACAATATGTGCGAAATTTGAAATTAATATTTATATTAATTTATTGTAGCATCTATCAATTTTGGTGCGGACCGACCGGACGGTTCTTCGGTACCACTATTGTTCTGTTTATATTGGCCATAAAATTCGGAATTTTAAAAAAATATGTACGAAATTTGAAATAAATATTTATTCTAATTTATTGTAGCATGCTACCAATTTTGGTAGAGATCGATCGGACGATACTTCCAGTAATGCATTTTTTCTCCTCTTTTTTCCATAATTTGCATGAACTTTTTAGATACAAAAATTATCCACATTTTCATGTTTTCTTTTTTTTGCTTTATAACTTTATTGTATTTCTTATAATTTTAAATAAAAAAAAAAAAAATACAATAAAGTTTTAAATAAAATGAAAATAAACATGAACATGTTGATAATTTTTTTAAAAAGAAAAGCTCATGCCAATTAGAAAAAAAAGAAAAAGAAAAAAACCTTTACCGAAGGTACCATCTGGTCGATCCGCACCAAAATTTATAGTATGCTACAATAAATTATAATAAATATTTGTTTCAAATTTTGTACATATTGTTCCAAAACTCCGCATTTTATGACCAATATAAATGTAAAAATTCCAGCGCAGCAAGTTAGAAAAATATGATTTTCAAGAAAAAGCATTATGAATTTTAATGGTCACGTTAATTTTCTGTAAGCTTATATGCATTAATGGCATGTTACGATTGTATGAAATTTGTTAGCTGCTGAAAAAATATTAGACAATGTGAAATTTAAAAGCATTATTTCTTAAAATGAAAAATTAATTATGATGGTAAAGTATAGTAAATAATCATATAATTTCAAATAAAACCAAAGAAATATAATAAAGTTATGAAATAAAAAAAAAGAAAACTCGGACATATAGTAAATTTTTATAAAAAGTAAAGTTCATGCAAATTAGAAAAAGTAAATTTTAATACCTCGTTGGCAAGCAAACTGAATAAAATGAGAAAAAAAGATCTTCACCGAAAATACCGCCTGGTCGATCCCCACCAAAATTGGTAACATGCTACAATAAATTATGATAAGTATTTGTTTCAAATTTCTTACATAAGATTTCAAAATTCCGCATTTTATGACTAATTCAACAACAAAAATAGAGGTACCGGAAGTACCATCCGACTGATCTGCGCCAAAATTGGTAGCTACTACAATGAATTAAAATAAATATTTATTCTGAATTTCGTGGCTATTTGTGTAAAATTAAGCATTTTATACTCAATATAAAAACACAATTGATGGTCCGGAAGTATCATACGGCCGATCCACACATAAAATAAATATGTATGGTCCTTGGATTAGTAAAAATGTTTGTACCAAATGTTGTGATTATTGAACAAAAATTGCCACCTGTACTGTGGGAACAAGAAATTGACTTTTATGTACCTATATGTACATGAATTTGAGTCATTGGTACCAACATTTTCTTAAGGTCATAAAACAAAAAACATACCCACCCCCAACCTTGGGGGCTAATACCGCATCAAGCATAATAAGTAGATTTTCTAAGAAAAAACTACTTAATAACTCTAACGCAGCAGCAGCTTTAGAAAAAGTAGGTTTTCGAAAAATGTAAAATTAGGTAGTTACTAAAAAGTTATTGATACATTGTAATAAATATTTGTTCCCAATCACGTTCCTATTGGTCCAAAATTTGGCATTTTATAGGTGAAGTAAAAAATAGAATAGTGTTACCAGAAGTACCATGTGACTCATCTGCACCAAAATGTATAGCAAGTTGTGATATTTGTTATGAATTTTGTAACTATTGATCAAAAAATGATAATTTTATTGCCATAACAAAAATAAATATAGCCATACTGAAAGTACCATACTTTTAATCCACAAAAAAATTTATATCAAGTTATAATATATTATAGTGTGTTCTGTCACATTTCTGCAGATGATGTAGTTTGTCTACAAAAATGTGTGAAACAAATTATGGACAACTATTATTCCTAATTCTTGGAATAATAGCTGTCTATATGATACCTGCCTCACATCGACAAACACCCCCAAATATGCTGACAATGAAGAGTCATCATATTTGGCGGATGTTCCGATGTCACGCCACCTATTTTAAGTCAGCCATTTTGAACCATGACAGTAAAATTATGGACACTATATTCTCTTCTTTTGAAGACAAATTCATTCCTTTCTCCTGTCAAACAAACAAGTTAAGGTCCACTCTTGCTGTTTATGGACATACCAGGTTTCAAATATTGTATTTTGAAACAAGTCCAGAATTTTTAAACGAGTCCAGAAAAGGTTCCTGAAAGCAAAAAGAAGAGTATTCAGCTCAACCAGTTTCCAAAATTATGAAGAAGCTAATGAAAGTCCACTCACCATCATAGAACAAAGAGAACTGCTCAACACACTACCACAACAAACAACTAGAAAATCATGTTTTTAATATGAAAAAGTACATTTTTAGGATGAAAAATTATGTTTTTAAAGTTTAACTTTTGACATTAAAAATTGAAGAATCTTGGGAAATTTCAGTGAATTTGGTCAACATTTTACCATTTTTTAACTTAAATAGACTGGAAATTGTAATGGTGAATGATTCTAATATAATAGTACCATAAAATGTTTGAAAATATGGAAAATTTGTTACATCAATCGAAAAATTCTGAATTTATTCTTCAAAATATTTAAAAAGTATTTCAAAATTGTTTTAGAAATAATAATTGAGCTAAAAATGTTTGTATTACAATCTGCTGAGAATCTCATCGAATTTAATTTAGTTTTTCAAAGTCAAGAATTTAGATATTTTCTGTTTGAACTTCAATAATTTTGATTTTGACATGTCTGATCTCAAAAAATCTTATGTAATAATTACCCTCGATTAATTCTAATACCCATGAATGTATAAACTGAAAGTTTTTAAAATATATTACCAAAAAATTCTGGGATACTATTTACTATGTCTGTCACTAAATTATGTTCTGTTATATATGGTTCCTATAGCACATTTGTATGAATGAGTTTGTTATCACTGCTAAGAATAATTTCCAAATAGTAATGATGTGATGATTATTAAAGTCAAAGTTGAATGAGCCAAGACTGTCGCATGAAGAAGTACAGCAAAGAATTGTTGAAGTTGTCGTATTTGAATAAACCAAAATTTTTTATTGATATTTCTTTCCGATGTGTTCTCTTTGCAGCATTTTTCAAAGTTAGATTCTAGGATTCCAAATTTTACAGATCAAGTTAGATGGATTTCCAACAGTAAAGTATTCCTTTGTCAAAGTTATCCTCAGCCAAAGTCTTAGGGTTGTGTAGAAAATAAATTACCTAATTTTTGATTGACTTAACCAGCTTTCCACTGGATAAAAGGAAAATATAGCACCTTTTTTCAAAATAGTTTAAACTTTTACAACTTATTTTTAGGCCAACTTTACTCTTTGCAAACACCATCGAACAAATTTAATAGTAGCAAAAAAAAATTCATAACTAATTACTCGAAAATAAAACTCAAAAAATATTCAAAATTCACAAACCTCCGAATCATTCAACCCTGTTGAATATTCAAGAATAAAAAATTTAAAAACTTGAATAAAAAGCAGAATATGAAACTTTTGTAGCACATTTTGTAATGGAAAAAATTTTGCAGGAAAAAGCAGAGATCTGCTATTATATGGGGAGGTTGGTGAACTGTGGATCATATTTCCATTCAATAAATTACAAAAGGATATAATAAGAAAAGTTTAATAAGGCGAGTGAAAGCAGTAACAAATTAGATAAAGTTGTGTGGGTTGAAAAGGCAAATATTCCCCACTTATTCACCACAGTGTACAAAGTTGCAAAGGATTATAAATGTACATATGCATAATCATGTTACCAAGTGTATAATGAGATTATGAAAGTTATATGGACTGTGTCTAACAAATATACTTGGTTTTATAATTATGTGAAATAGATAAAAATAACATATATATCTACTAAAAGAACTCATATATCTGTATTACTTATTGAAATTTCATTAAATTCAACAGCCAGGCGGTTAAGTAGTGGGTGTGTTTGAAGACAAAGACTTTACGCAATATATTTGGGAAACTGGTGATCGATTCCCCGCAAGAACGAAAATCTTTTTAAATAATTAAGATGATACTAGCTATTGAATCCTTCTTGTGATGGTTGGAAAAAAAGTTATAAGTTACCCATCTATATGAAGTATATTACTTATTTATCTATAAGTTCTTCTTAATTCTTCTATACTTCTTTGGTTTATTATTAATAAAAATTATAAATATTTATATAATGACACAAAATGGCGATTAATCTCGTATCCTTTATATTTAGAACCGACACCAATTACGAACAACTGAGTTTGGTTTAAATATGTATTTACTTGAATATATTCATAAATAACTTGAGAAACACTATGTAATTAAACTTAATTTATTAAAGGAACAAACAGGCATAATTAAAGTCTTATCGCCATATTGAATACAACAAGTGATTGAGCGTCACCTCTTGACCAGAAAAACAGAAAGAGAAGAAAGACACAGATAAAAACGACGAGAACTTGACTGTAGGAAATCTTGATTCAGTAGTACCAACTACTGACATCCAACAGTATCACCCTCAGGCATCATGCATATACCTGATAGTAAAGAGCCTTATTCTTACTTTATGCTTTTTGTACTGTTGCAAATTGCCAAAACAAAATAACAACCCATTCTCCTTTGTCTGTTCCTTCGAGGATATATATGTATATGATGGAGACAACAGGTGTGCTGTTTTGGTGTCCTACCTATAGAAAGTGCTTCTACAAACACTTGTGAAGTGAGGTTGAAATCCAAAGAAAGGAACAAGTTAGTTAGAGATACTTTAATGCATTGATTGAAGATACTAATTATAAGTTTGAGGAAGATGAACGATCTCCCTCCATTACGAGATTACAGTTTGAGTGGGAAACGAGTTTCAGCATTCTCGGGTGAACGGACAAAAAAAGTCGTGTTTGTTTGCACAACCTGAAAGTGTTAGTTTACGTTGTCTAAAGTAGTGGCGCTAACGGTTAGTGAGCGAGTGTAGGTGGAGTGTAGAACAACACCCCCCCCCCCACAAATCAACAAAACGAGCGAACATGATTTATCGCGAGAACGAAAGTTTTGAATTACAAAATTATTATACATTTATATTCATTTCCCAAACAAAAATAAATAAAATAAATTACATAAAATTAATTAATAATGAACAATGACTAGATTACAACATATATTTTCTATGAATCTTCGAAATTATTTATCGACATATTATATTACGCTAACGGATTTCGATTCGGATTTTTTTTATTATTTTTTTTTTTGATATTTTATGTTGTTTGAGAAAAATTTTGTTCAATTTTGTTTAGTACTTGTTGAATAAGGGTGTTCCGAAATGTGATAAACTAATATCAACTAAACTTGTGAAATCATGTCTATGATTTGTATTCAAATCTCTTTTCATTCAAAAGCTGAATTTACAGAGATGACAATGAATACTTACACAAAAATAAATTTTGTTTCAACAAGTATTATTTGGCCTAAAAATATATTATATTATTAATTTTGTTTGAACATGTGATATTTCTTTTTTTCGAACATTATATTTTTCATGTACTATATTACAAAAGGCGAGATTATTGAATTCAGTGATTCTTGACTTGACATATAATTAACTTGAGTTTTTATATTTCTTCCCTTTTTAAAATAAATGATTTTCCATATGACTATTGTGAATTTAATGAATTTTATTGTGAGAGGTTTGATGTTGTTAATATTTTATCGACAGATTTCTAAATTTTTGTTTTTCGAGACTTTTTGTTAGCATATCTGCTAATTGCGAATTTGTACCCGCAGTTTTGAATTCAATTTCTTTATCTTCTACTGATTGTGTAATGGCATAACATTTTATCATTAAGGCCCTTTGCTCCTTTTTGAGCTCCCCCCGACATTATTCTGAGGGTGGAAATATTATCTTCGAACCATCTATTATCTATAGTTTTTGTAATATTAAAAGTATTTATATTGACTATATTTTTTACAAAATTTGCTGGTTTAAGTACCAGTTCTTGTTCACAATTTTTTAAATTTGATATATTTTTGTTTACGTCAAATTTGGCATCACAAGATATATTGAATTTATTTGAAAAAGGGTCTCTAATGCAATATCCCGTAGTGGTATATCCTATGAGTATTCCTTTTTCTCCCCTTGGTGCAAATTTTGGATCAATTTTTTGTTCATTTTTATTTTTTGATTTAGTTGCATTTTGTTGTCAAACTTTTAATGGAATATGCCTATAAACTAATGATCCAAAAATTTTTAAATTATCTAAGTTTGGTTTTTTACCAAAAAAAATTTCATATGGAGTTTTGTACTCTGAATTTACTCTTGTTGGTAATCTGTTTATCAAATATGCGGCTGTAGCTATTGCATGTGCCCAATATTTAATATCCAGATAACCATCAATTAGTAAACTTCTTACCCTTTTCATTAAAGTTTGATTTTGTCGTTCAGCAATTCCATTTAGTTCTGGTGAGTAAGGAACTACATTTTCTATTTGTACTCCATTTTCTTCACAAAATTTTACTAATTTTTGATCTGTATATTCCTTTGCATTGTCGCACCTTATTTGACTTATTGGTGTTTCAGGGAATTTGTTTTTCATTGAGAGAAAAATATTTTTAAATTCAGTAAATACTTAACTTTTATTCAATATTGGTATTACGAAGGTGTATTTGCTATAATTATCAATGAATGTTAATATGTATTTTTGGTTAGCTATTGTGGGTGTGAATGGTCCCATAATATCGGAAGATATAATTTCCAGTCTCCTTTGAGATTTATTTCTAACATTATTATGACCTAGACGTTGACTATTTGCTATTTTGCAAATTTCACAATTTATGAAATCATCATCTTTAAAAATAATTGTCTTTGGAATTCCTATTGTGACTTTATGTAAGTATCTCATGTATTTTCCATTTAAGTGACCTAAACGTCTATGCCATATCATTTTTTTATGATTGTTTGGATTATTTTGGATTATTTCTAATGAATTATCTGAAATATTATTATTTTTTTTATTATTATTATTATCACTACTATCCTCATTATTATTATTTTCATTATTTTCTTCTAAAATATTATTATTATTGGGTTCTTCTTCCTCTTCTTCTATTTCTAATTTGACAGAAAAGGAATCCCATTCATCGTCATCTTGATTTTGAGTGACGGGCATACATTTTTTTGGTATGTTTATGTAATCGTAATTTACTTGAAAGACACCATCGATTTTATAAGATGTAAATAAAATGTCTCCTGTTTCTATGAAGTACGTTTGTATTTTTTCTTTTCCCTGATCCATATGTAGAATTCCAGATTCTGTCACTTTAATCCCAGACATAATATCTAATGACAGATCCGGCACATAATGTACTTCCAATAATTCAATTGCTGTTTGGATTTTATTTTCATTTTCTACTAATATTCTCATATTTCCCATATGTGTGGCATATAAATACGTATCTTTAAGTGCACACTGTAATTTTACTGGAATTTAAAATTTGGTTATATTAATTAATTTTTCCATATTTGATGTGAGATGGACTTCCGCCCCCCCATCAAGTAACATTTTTTTTTAAGTGTATATAATTTTCATTTTTTGTATTGTCTTTAATTAATTTTTTTAAGAGCCAATCTTCATTATTATTGTATTTTTTTACCATGTATGACAATTTAATTGGTCTCTCCTCTTCTTTTTTATCTTTATTTTTTTGTTTTTCCTTATTCTGTTCCTTATTTTCTGGCTTATAATCAGGGCATTTATTTTTATAATGTCCCATTTGGTTACATATAAAACATCTTTCTTCTTTATTATTTTTTCTGGGTGATTGATTAATATTTCTATTATTATTTTGATTTTTATTATAATTATTTTGATTATTATGATTATTATTTTCATTTCTTGAGTTATTGTTTCTATAGTTATTATTATTGTTATTTCCATTATTATTACCATTTGTATTATTATTTCGTCTATAATTATTATTTCTATTCCATCTATTGTCTTTATTATTATTATAATTCCTATTATTATTTTTAAATTTATTCCCATTATTATCAAATTTTTTGTTAGACGATTGATATTGTAATTTAATTTGTTTATCTCTCATTTTTTGATCACCGTCTTCTTTTAATATTTGTTTAAATACTTCTAGATTTTTTCTATTTTCAGGGAGGTTATCAAATTGCATTTTTGCTATTGTCTGTTCGTATCCTAATGCTAATTGAAGGTTTTCCAATTCCTCTTCTTCAGATACTTCCTTCCCTGCATCACGAACTTCTTGTACTAGTATGTCCCATTTATTTAAGAAACCTCTTATATTTCCACCTGGTGTAAATCTAAAAGCAGTCCATTTTGATTTTGCCATATTTGCGACTATTTTTGTTTTAGAACTGTAAGTTATATCTAATTTTTCAAAAATTTGATTCACTGTTTTACATTCCCTAATTTGTTTCGATACATTATATGTCATCCATTCCATAATAAATGCTTTTGCACATTCTTGTTTTTTAAAATATGCTTTAGCAGAATTCGAAGATGGTCTGTATTGTAAATTATCCATATTTTCGATATAAATTTTTAGTTCAGGGTGTGGGCCAAAAACATCCCAATATCCTGAACCTCTTATTAAAGCTATTATCATCCGTTTCCAGTCCAAGTAATATTGACCATCAAATATTTTCCCACTTGGACCTTGTATTGGACGTATAGTTTCATCAGCTGGCATGACATAATGTACTTGAGGGTGTGTACTCCCAGAGCCTGATCCTCCTTGAGGTGATGGGGTAGTGGTTCTTTCGCTTGCCGTATTCATGCTTTCTGGAGTACTTGGTAATGTACTTAGTTCCGACAACTCAATTTTAAAAAAAATAATAAAAATTTATTTTCCCGAAAAAAAAAATTAATTGCCAAAAAAAATTTATTTTATTTTTTAAAAGAGAAAAAAAATATTTTTATTTTTATTTAAATTGTTAATTTTTCGTAATATTATTCGTATGTATGTTTGCATTTTAAAATATGAAAAAGAAAAAGAAAAGAAAAAAAATATTCCAATTGAGAATATATTTCAAAAATAAACTTGGATAAATCTTGTTTAAATTTGAATCCTTGTGATTGTTCATGACAAAAGATCTATTGAAAATTGTCCTTGAATACTATCTGTAATATTTTATTGTAATAAGTTTTCAAGTTTATGCATTGGTATTTTAAACAAAGGAATTTTGTGACATGAAAATTTTAGAATTAAACTTGCCCAATATGATAAAAGATTTTTTCTTTTGTAACAATAAATTGTTGAAACATGAAATTTGTTCAACTATGAAAGTATTTTACTTATTAATATTATATTATATTTTTTAATTTTCGTAATTTTAAGTGTTTTTAAAGAGGATTTTCTCTTTCAAAATTTTCAAGAAAAATTCTGAAAGATTCTATCGAGTCTAAAGCTTGAATACTGAAAATATTTTTTGAAATTTCTATAAATTTTGCAATTTCGATACCTCTTTTATAATGAATTATTCCACTAACATTTACTGAGAAAGTTTCCAAGATTATTTCTCCCGAAAATGTTTTCCAAAATGGAAATTCAATTAAATTTATTCTTACTTCTGTTATTTTTACGTTTTGAAAAATATCTAATAATTTTTTATAATCTTTTCCTTTAATTTTTATTGTTCCTTCACAGTTTGATGTGCAGTTAGCAATTTGTTTCCAAAACCTTACCATTCGTAACCTGCTTTATTCGAACTTATTTTTAAGCTTAATCGTCCTGTGAAATTTTACTTGATTTTTACCGAACTAAAGGGGGTTCTTGAAATTAAGCGTTTTGGAACTTAAAGGAAAGAAGGAAAAAAAATTTCAAAGAAAAAATAATTTTTTTATATAACTAAATTCGCTCAATATCCCACAAAATCACTGAATATATCCCATTGTTTTCCGCAATTGTAAATGAAATATATAACTTGAAAGTATCAAAAATTACATTACCCGTAACCTGCGGAATTCCGTTGAATATCTCCCAGCTGAGTTCGTGAGTAATCGGCGTTTTCCCATGGGTCAGCACTTGGATCAATTTCAGGTCATTCTCAGAAAATTTCAATCTTGGTAGCATACGAAAACAGTTGAATCATCAGCACTCAATCGACAAAATTTTGATGATGTTTGAAAATCACGATGATTGCGTTTGATGTAAAAATGGTCTCTGATTTTTGAACTTTATTATGTTTCACCTTGCTGTAATAGACGATCCAGGTCCGAAGTAATCTGCAATCCCACGACAAAAAAAAACTTTGGTTTCACCCTACCGCAAAAAGACGATCCAGTATTTTTTGGAAGATGATCAAAATGGCGTTAAATTAATTTGGCGCCAATATAATTTAAATAAACTTCGAATAATTTTCGAAAAATTAAATGAAAAAAAAATTCACTTGAGTTAACAACTCTTGAATTAAAATGTATTTCATAAAGAAAACAACTTTTAACGAAAATAAAAGCTTATAGTTCCTTAAACTTTTGGATACTATAGCAAAAAATTAATTGAAAGATTAAGTATCACTCTGTACTAACTATTCAGGAATCGCAGCTCTGCCTACTATGAAGTGAGGTTGAAATCCAAGGAAAGGAACAAGTTAGTTAGAGATACTTTAATGCAATGATTGAAGATACAAATTATAAGTTTGAGGAAGATGAACGATCTCCCTCCATTATGAGATTACAGTTTGAGTGGGAAACGAGTTTCAGCGTTCTCGGGTGAATGGACGAAAAAAGTCGTGTTTGTTCGCACAACCTGAAAGTGTTAGTTTACGTTGTCTAAAGTAGTGGCGCTAACGGTTAGTGAGCGAGTGTAGGTGGAGTGTACAACAACAACTTGTACTTCCAACTAAATATCTGATTGGTGGAAATTCTCATAGTGCATTTGTTTATAAACACTGGTATCCAAATACCTCACTTTTACACCGATTTTCAATTCTGATTAGTTGGGATTTTTAGACTTGGGTATTTCATTCACCAGCACGGCATCTAAAGTCTGAACACTCAACCCCATGTTTAAACTGGTGTTGTCTTCAAATATATATATCCCAGAAGGTCTGTTTCTTCGAGGATATGTATATATATATATTTGATGAAGAGATATGCTGCTGTTTTACAAATGGGTCGAGTACGATTTACTCCATATCAATTAACATCGACCAATCAGAATAATCAGATTCTCCAAAATGAATTATTTGTGATGTGAGGCGTACAGAACGAGGATCGAAAGAACTTGAGACTTTTTACTTTAATGACATTTTATTAGCGACTGAATTATGTTTCACAAACAAAA